>CAMOHE010046888.1:0-36886 GCA_946598075.1 Artocarpus hirsutus
CGCTGCTCACTACTGCCCATCAAGTGCCGCTGACAGGTTTTCTTACCTACAGCATGAACATACTTAAATGAGCTTTCGCTCAACAAGTAGGAAATTAGTCTCTCAAAACATAATTAAAAATCATTTTTATAAAAATATACATGAGCATTTTATGCTTGCTTATCAACTTGATTTATGCTTAATTATTTAAACTGTATCTTATCTTCTTACTTTGGGCCTAGTGATCGTACCACTTGCGTGCGAGTCTTAGGAAGTTTGGGTTCGCGAGGTCCCAACAACACCAAGATTATTCATTACTTTAACATGGAGCCTCCCCGTGGGTCGGGAGGTTGGTACGACACCCTTAACTTGTCATATAAGTTTCACTTGTTTTATTGTGTGTATGCAGTATGACTTATCACTACATGACATCACAATTTTGTAATTCATGAATTGTAAATCGTAAATCATAATTGTACTCGACTTGAAGGTGATTAAACAATATAATTTAAATATTGCATATATCACACATTAATCATATCATCATCATCATAGCATTGCACATCATGTCATAACATAACATATCACATCATAACATATAACAGTGTAATAAATCACTGATCATGTATTTTCATAAATTTTATGAAAATATTTAAAATTAATTTATTTTTAAAACTATTTATACTATAGGCGAGATTCCTACTAACCTGGATTCCGAGCTGAGCGGGTCCAGTTGCAGCTCGTTGTATCTACAGTTTATGTAGCATCTTCAGCAGTGCTCCTCGAGCGGCTGTGGATGGCTAAGAATGCTCCATGGAGATTTATTACTACTGAAAACACCATTTTGGACTTCATTACTGCAGCCTAAGTTGCCTCGATCCGCATGTAGTCGGTACCGGATGATTTTCATTGGAGTGAAATTAGCTCGAACTAAGGGCACCATCTCATTCAGAGCATCGAAACAAGTCGAGACGCAGTCTCGGATCATCAATCGGAGGTCGAGAGCTCGAGACCCGAGGTCCGCCGGAGGCCGGCCACCCATGGCAGCGCGTGTGGTGCGTGTGGCAGCTCCAGTCGTCGGACGGTGGTGCCACTTTGGGTTTTACTAGTTCTTGACCTGTTGAGTACAATGGTGTGCTCAATTTTACTCAATTCGGCTTCAATCAACATGGATTTAGCTCAAATTTTCTGGCTTAACGTGGTGGCTCAGGCGGTGGATCTTCACTGGTGTTGGGCCCAAATTGACTTGGGCGTTTTGATCTGCGTTGGCCTCTGAGTCGATTGACACCGGCGGTGTGCATCACCGCCGTCAAAATGAGCAAACTTGATCCCTCTCACAGTGGCACACAACAGGCATTTGGAACTCCAGCCACTGGTGATAGTTTCAAGCAATCGGTTTGGGCATTTTGCTCTTCTCAACCATCTGAACCTGTTTGTGGCCTCAATTTGTCCAACGTTGCCGGAAACAACGAAATTGAACTCACCTGTGGCGACAGCGGTGGGTGTCTTCTGTTCTTCAACCGGCAGCTGTGGCGTGAAATTGATGGAGGTATTTTGATCCTCGCCTCCCTCTGAGTGTTTTGGTGTCGACCTTGTACCATACCGTGACTGGAGAAGGCAGTTTCAACGACAAAAAAGGGGGAACTCTGTCGAGACTCTTTCGACAAAAATTGTACTGTAATAGCGGTGCCATTCTCTTCATCTCTTCGATCTGATTCCATTGACACCAAGATTGTCTCGATCGGAGCTCGGATGGAGGAGAAATCATGCTGAAAAATTTTGTAATTTTTAGCTACTTTGACCAGCGCGTGAGAGCTGCTCCGGCAGAGTTTTGGGTGACACGACACACCATTGGACTCAGCTTGTTGAGAGCTTTCCATTGGTGTGGGAGGTGTCAAAAATGGAGGTCGGATCTTGGACTAAGTTTGAGGAGAGAGAAAGAGAGAGTAGATAGAGAAAGTAGAGAGAGAAAGGCAAATGGGCTGATCTGATTGGCCAATTTTTTTTTTTTTTGTGCCATGTATTTATAGGTACTCTTGAGGTCTACACAATCGAATACATGTTGTGTCAGTTTGATCAAATTTGATCCGTAAACTTAAAATTTCTGTAAACATAATTGTACTTTTAGAAACTGTATTTTATTTGCACTCTAAAGATAATCGCATAAATTTCAGATTCTCTTATCGTATTATTGTGTTACTAAAATATTCATATTGACATAAAAATCATTTTCATAATTTATCCATACTATATGAATTTTGTGATTTAATTTTGAAACAGTAAACTTTGATACATTTGTCCTCAAAACCAATGATTAACTACTTTTACAACTGTGTACACATATATGTATATATATGTATATGAATTCTAAGAAAGGTATTATGTATTTAAAATTTTGCTCAATATAATTATTTTTATTTTTATTTTCATTTATATATATATGTATTTTTTTTAACCTTTGAAACTTTAAAAAATGTAATTTTAAACATATATTTTTCATTAACAATTTTCTTATTGTAAACTTCAAATTTCATTAGAAAAACAATAGTTGTAATTTTATAAAAGTTTTATAAATTAAATTGACTATTTGAAAGTCAATTTAATTTAAAATTCTAAGCTTAGCACAATTCCGTGCTTTACGGATATAACCTGAACTGTTTTTAGCAAAGATTCGTTTACACGTACATATCTGATCTATGGATGTTTCTAAACTTTCCTTAATCACTTTATAGATTGACATTTGTCCATTTGTGCTTTTGCATTTGCCTTAAATGCTCATGCAATGTTTGTAAACTTCATCATCGTTTTGTAATAATAATAGTTTATTAATATTATTGCTATTGTTATTACTATAAATTTCATACAGTTATTTATACTTGTAAGTAACTAATTGGGAACGTCTAAAACATCATACATTGCTGTCATGCCTTGTGATCTCATAAGAATTTAGACCAATACTTGCGCACTTAAGCTTTAGGCTCCTCATAAAGAGCTATTTATGGGTTCATACCTTTGCAATAGATCAACATTTGTGGACCCCATTAGTGCCCTTATTCTTCTTTACTATTACTATGACAACTGTTGCTATTATTATCGTCATTACAACAATAATAATAAACTTTTTATAATTATTAATGTGTATAATAATTAACTATACACATTCAAAATATTGAAATTCTCGAACTTCCAATGATCTTATAACTTTCTTGAAATTCTTATCTTACTTTTTGATCTCCTGTAATTTTGAGATCAATCTTAGTAAAATTGTCATAAATCTTGCATTCTTGAACTTAGTGCTCACTATTTTTAATTTATGGTATGGAACTCATGATCACTATTGATATGGGTTTCTTTTACTAAACTGATATCATATAGGAATTTCCACATAATCTCAATAAGTTGGAAATTTCACTTTTTCTCAATTAATTCCAATTTAAATATTGTAATTGAGATTCTTATAAAAATCATTTCTTTCGCTTGTACATGACATCAATAAATCACAAACATTTAGTACATTAAATAATTATTTTTAATTATTTTAATGTACTATCATAACATTACATTGTTACATGTTTCATAATAAAGCACATAAATTTATGCATTCATAATATTATTTATCTCTAAGGTCTTACGGCTAGTAAAACCTTCAAATTTGTGTGTTAATAAATGCTAAACTTGTATTCTCTCAAGTATTTAACTGAGTAATTATAGAAAAATCCTTAATTAATCATACTTATTAATTTCTAGATTTTTTCGGTCATTACACGATCGAGTTAGCAATCTCTCGGTGTAAACCATTCAAAAATCTTGCCATTGTCGCCTCCCAATCCTCTTCCACATTGGCTCTAATCATAGCCATCTCTATCTCTTTATAATACTCATCTACACTCCAATTACCTTGATGGAGACCTTGCAGCTTGAGGTATAGATTTCAGTAGTAATGACTTGGCACTAATCGTCATCTCATCACTTACTTCATCTCATCCCAAGTTTCAATAGGACGATCCCCATTCCGCCTCTTATTGATGCTTAATCGATCCCACCACACAATATCATAATCAATAAACTTAATAGCAGCAAGTTTTACCTTCTTTAATTTAGAGTAGTTGTGACAATGAAAAACCAACTCCATCTTCTTTTGCCACTCAAGGTATGCTTCAAGGTCATGTTTTCCTTGAAATGCCAGAATTTTCATCTTGATACTTCCCAAGTTGTTGTCTACTTGGTTCCTAACTTCTTTATCCTAACCAAATCTCCTATGGCTTGCCACTAACATCTTATCAAACTCCTCCTTTAAACCGTCCCCTTCAAGTTCTTCCAAATTCTCCACTTCCTATTGGTACAACTATTCCTCCTTTGGCCATTCAGAGCAATTAGTGGTTGCCCCCATTGTGTTCCATCTTTTACCCTATCCAACCTCTCATGGACTTAATCTAACTCCCTCTGCAACATCCGTCTTACCTCCCCTATGAATACTTGCATTTGCAGATTCGGTCCAACAGGTAGTTGAACCTCTTCATTTGTGTTATTCTCATGATTTTGAGACATGATTAAAGTCTGCAAAACAAAGTTAGAACAATATTGAAAGGAAAGAATGGAAAAATCAAGAGGATCTGAACTGATACGAACCATGCCAACCTTGTGACAAAACCTGATACCAAATCTGGAATTCCAAACCCCAAGACCTCTCAAGCTGAGTGGAACCGCGACTTGTTACTTAGCAAAGCAAGAACATTAGTATAGTGTAGACGCTACAAATAGGTATGGAAAGTCCGTTTGATAAAACAATCAATACCACAAGGAATCCTTGATAAGTTTGGAAAAGTTTCTTCAAAAACTCAAGAAGAATAACTTTCAATATGAATGACCAACAAAACTAAATTGCATAATAAAAAAGATGGCCTTAAATGGCCAAAATTCACATAAGGTTTATTTCAAATGTAATTCATAATCTACCCTTCATAATGAAATGCCTAAATAAAGCCCTAGGATGGAATCAAATTTAACTCAAGATTCCTTCCTTCTATTCACGCATATAATAAAGTCTAAACAAAGATTCTAAATTTCAAATTGTGAAACTAAAATAAGATTATAAAGAATTCAAATCTTGAAGCTTGAATCTTTGCTAGACACACCACTCCTACATGTGTACGTGTATAGAATAGGCATGCAAGTTGACCATGCAACTACTCAATGTGCGTGTACAGTTGATTGGCTCCCTTTCGAATCAACTTTGATGAGTAAAACTAGCCTTTGTTCACCCTCAGTGGTGAAAACACTCTCTTCTTGTTGTAGAACTCTCTAGACCAAGTTATTCAGCTCTTCTTTGAATCTTTTAGCTCGAGCCCTTGTCACCGGACTAACTGGAACTTGAATCAGATCGTGAAATTCCTAGCAGCCTTAATGTCCCTATCACATATCCTTTTCACTTTTTAAATGTAATAATGGAAACAACATGTAGAAAGGAGCCTTTGGTCTATGGCTTGTTTTTCTTGTTTGCCTTTTATTTTTATAATTAAAATAGAGCTGTAATGAATTGACTAAGGCAAAAAAGAAAACTAAAAATAACAAGCACATACCAAGTCTTAAGGAAGAAAAGATGTTAATAACAAAAAAGAAATGAAAATGAGAAAAATAAAAAGAAGTGGAAATTGATAGAGAAAAGGCAAAGAATGTTTGTATCAGTAACCAAAGAAAACCTATACAATTTAATCAAAAGAAATCGATGATTGAAATCAAGGATTGATGAAATTCTAAGTTTAAGAAAATATCGGAAACTACGATTGATGAAACTCTAGGTTTAAGAAAATATCAGAAACTACCTATATCGATAGAAATATTAAAAAACAATTACTAAAATTTACTTTAAAATAAAAGTTTTTAGGTACTGTCACGCCCCGCAGTATGGGAGGTGACGTGGCGGTTTAATTAAGTTAATTAAATGAGGATTTAGTTAAAATTTGAGTTTTAGAATTAAAATTTATTAATAAAACGTGATAATTTTAAAAATTCTTTTAAAGCAAGCAATTATAATAATTAAGCAAATAAAAATAACAAAGTGGACAACGAGAAGATAACAAAGAAATAAGGGAAAAATGAGAATGAGTCCCATTGACCCACATTTGTACACACATATGGTACTGACAATATTAAATTACAATCACAGTCCAAAATGTAGAAAAGGGAAGTTAAAGTTATACATGCCTTGATTTTTATAGTTTAAATAACCTACTATTCGAAAATCCTGTCCGTAGATTCTTCTTCGATTCTAAGCTGATATCCACCTAAGGGGAAAGATTTTAAAAGAAATAAAACATGAGCTAGAGGCTTAGTAGGACTATATTTTAAAATATTAAATTTTGAATGAAATTTCATTATTCAAATAAATGTATAAAAAATGAATTAGAACAAATAAATAAATAGTTGAAATTTAATAAAAATTTATCTTACCAAAATAGTTTGTTGGTCAACCAGAAGGAATACCATTTTCTTTTCCTAGGCAAACCATATATATTTCACTACCATAATGGCCCAACTGGGTTTCGAGACCTACCCCTAAGGTCGCGCACTACACGACCCGATCTCTGATATGGCATCATGCCCTTAAACATAATTATATATCTTTCTATGATTTATTAAAATCTCTTTTTACCAAATATAATCATTTACATTCATTATGAGGTTTGTTATAAAAACACCAGAATATACTGCTTAAGAAAACAATCAATAAAATCCTTTTTCTAAGCAATATTCAAAAATGTTTTGATAAAAGTATTTTTAAGGCCAAAATCATTTAAAACAGGTTACCAAGGAAGGGGTAGAAGTCCTACCTCAATCCTCATGCCGGTGTTCCACACCGTAATCCTAGTCGGCCATAATTAGCTCCATGGATCCACGTATAACCTTAAATGAAAACTAGGTCTATTAGTATATAGCGTGAGATATTCTATGTTACTAAATCATCCCATGGTGTCTTAGTGTGCCATTTAGGTTTACAAAATCATTTGACAAAGTTGGAGTTTCAATCAAGGTTCAAAATGATGAAAACGAGTTAAAAATTACAAAATTTCCACCATGCTAGTCGGCCTGCCGGTCGCCTTGGTTTGACCGGCTGAACTTTTCCAGGTTCGGTCTACCAGATGGATGAATCTGGCCTGCCGAACCCTTTGAATCTGGCCTACCGATCTGGAAAAATTCTAAAATTTTTCAATCACGGGATTTTGGCCTCCCAAGCTCAAATCTCCATTTCAACCTATTTTTCTCAATTCTCAGGCATGGGTAACATCAATAGATGATAGAAAAACATCATAAAACACTTTGGAACCAATTTAAACAAGATTTGCATAAAGATTTTGAAAAATCTTGAAATTAGAGAAAAATGAAGAAAAATGAAAATTTTTTATTTAAATTCATTTTTGATCAAATAAAGCTTAAATCCTAGTTGTTCTAAGTTCGTCTAACCTAAATTAAAGGTTTTCTAAGCTTGGAAAAGCTTAGATTTCAAAATACCAAGAAATTGAAAAAAATTGAAAAAGTTTTAAAATTTAGAAACTAACCTCGAATCAAAGCTTTAAATCTTGTTTGTTGTTGCTAAACCGCGTTCCTGAGCCTGCAATCCACTAACCCGAAGCTTGGGATTGATTTTGTTTTAAAAATTTTTTGAGAGAATTTGAGAGAGAAGGAGAGGCAGAGAGAGAGAGGATGAGTGAACGGGAAAGAGAGGAGAAAGAGGCGAGAGAGTGAAGAGAGAAGGGAGAGTGGGAGAGTTTAAATAAAGGAAAACGGTAGGTGGTTTCACTATGCGAAATCAGTGTGCTGCCCACGGTTTTATAAAACATACATTTTGATAAATTGTTTTGTTTCAAAATTTCAAATAGCAATCTAAAATAATTAAAAATAATAAAAAATCATTAAAATAATAAAAAATTAACATAAATTTATAATCCTTACAAAATGATCAAATTAAGTTTTAAAAATACTTTTTATGGCACACTAATCCACCATTTTATATACTAATAATATTTAATTAATTTCGAGGCGTTATAGGTACTTTTAAATATGACTAGTTTTGGTACGAGCATAGCACGTAATAAAATATAAAAGTTGCACAAATAATCTCTAAAGTTATGCATTTTTTTCACTTTAACTGTCAATATTTACTTTTTTCCCAATAAAAACATTTACTTTCACGTCTAGTTATCTTGAAATCTATGAAATATATGTTTTATCTTAGTTTATAAATTGATTATTTTAAAACGAAGCATGGCATGGGTATAATATGAGTTTTATAAGACGCAAATGAGTAAAAAAAACAAATGAATTAAAAATATTATTTTTAGAAAAAAACATTTTGAACGAGTGATGCAAATTTTATTTTTTATTCCAATATGTATCTTTTAAAATATTTTCTTCAAAACTGTTTTTTATCATTTTATCTTTTTAAAACCCTCATGTATCATTGCTATGCTAGATTTTATCTCAAAGTAATCAATTTACTAATTATAGAGCCAAAATTGTATATTTTATTAACAAGTAGAATTTTGGTTTAGTTCTTCAATTTGGATAACTCAACGTGCAAAAATTTGACCATGAAAAGAATAAAAGAAACTAATAGTAAAATAAAGTAGAATTGATCACAAGTAGATTATTCCCGATAAAAAATTAAATAGGAGGTTTAAGTCATAAAAATCTATGGGAGAGATCAATAAATTTAAAATAGAAAGAAAAATGAAAGATTACAAAAAATGAAAATGTTGAGAGAACATTAGGCAAGAGACTACAATAAATAAATGAAAAGAAAGAAAGAAAGAAAGAAAGAAAAAAGCAAAGTACCATATATAAGAGACAATAGTAGATAAATAAAGTAAAAAGAAAAAAATAAGGTAAATGAAAACTATGGTAAAATACTGAAAAAGTAAAAAATATATATAATCATAAAAAAAGAAAGAGAAAAGAGGTAAATATCAAAAAAATTAAAAATTAAAAAATAAAAAACCATTTGTAAGAGATATGGAGTTAAAAAAAAGAAAAAAAAATAAAGCACTGAAATGATGGTTTAAAAAGAAAGAAAAGATTCAAATATGAAATTGTGGTAGATAAAGAGAGCCCCAAAAAAGAGGGAAAAAAAAGAAGGTAAAACAATTGATAAAATAAAGAAAAGACAAAACAACACCAAAAAAAAAATGAGCACTAGATGGTAGAAAAACAAAATTAAGTACAAAGATGTAAACAAAAGAAGGAAATACAAAAACAAAGAGGAGTTAAAAAAGAAAACCCATAAAAGTATTAATTAAAAAAAACCCTCAAAACACCATAAAGGAATAGTGTATAACACATGCACTCTTTTATTATAGTTAAAGATAAATATTAAAAACCCTTTAAAAATATTTGACACACATAAAATTTATGCTACTTCTCATAATGACAACTTAATTTTAAAAGATCCTATTATAGCACCTAAAATTTTCTCAAAGCCTTATAATGATAAATTCTATGTTTGTCTTAAACTATTTGTGACAGAATTAACTAATAAGTGATGCAAATGGCATTGGACACAAGGATGTTTGGAAGCATTGATTACTATAGCAACATACTTTTGTTTGACACTATAACATATAAGAGTTTTATACTGTAACATACGATAAAGTTTATTAATTTATCTATGGTGGCACCTTAAGCTTAAATTTTGTGATAAAAAGGAAGAAATGGAGAGAATTGGGAAAGCCTGATGAAAAATATCAACAAATGTTACCAAAAATATGACATAACTTTTTTTTTTTGCAGTATAACATAACTTTAAAATATTGTAGTTTTGATTATTGTGAATTTTTAAATAGCAAAGTATACCATAGAATACAAACATAATTTTGGATATGATATTGATGGATGAAAAACTTTATAATACACTAAAATGTTACTATGAATTAAATGGCATGCCTCTACTATTCCAATAAAACTTGTGCACTGCAATCTCTAAAGAATTCCTTACACAAATAAGTTGTTGTAGTTGTTGTTTACCCTAATTGGCAGTGGCTTGATAAATTTTTTGTAGCTGAGAGGTTTTTTTATTCGAGTGTTGGTAATTATCTTATATCTTTTATGCATAAAAAAGCATAACCAAATTGAATTTTTTCACCCCTTATCTTACTGACACGTGTAGCCTCTTTAAGAAAGTTAGTTTTGTTATTTACCATATTTTGGTTTATTTAGTTGCTTTTCTAACTTAAGGACATCAATATTAAAGAGTAATTTTCGAAAGGCAAGCATGGTAAAAAATAAAGAATCATCGGCAAAATCAAAAGTTGAAAAAAATGAAATAAAAAGAAAAAGAAGAGGATTTGTTGGAAAAGGCTAATTTCTAGACTAATTCTCTCTACCTTTTATATCCTATATATTTTGCTATTTACAAATTATTTTTTTCTCAATGACACTTTTAGCTACTATTTATTTTATAAATATAATTACCTCTTATTTATTCATACTAAAATATTTTCTCTCATATATGTCCCTATTAAAATATCTTTTTTAGTGGCTTTTCTAATCGTGATTTTCTCATATTAGCTCTTAATTAATTTTCTATATGATTTTGCACGGCTGACAATTTTTTATTTAAAATAATTTTACCTTGTTCATCTACACATATTTACACTGTCTCTCTCATACACATTCAAAGAAAATGCATGCTCTGATTAAAATGTCCATTTTAATCCATTTTCTTGTTTGTTTATCTTAAAATCTTAAGCAATTTTTTTAAACTAAACTATTAGGAGAATAATAAATAGGTAATATGAAACTTTAGATATTTATATGAGAAAAATACAAGAAATACACACGCATTGCGCACGCTTATAACTAGTATATTCTAAATAAACAAGAATCAAAAACTTTTTTTTTTCTTTTGCTGCTGAAAGTGAGATACTATACTAATTCCATCTAAAACTTTTGTTTCTTGAGAGAGAGAGAGAAAAAAAAAAACCTTTCCTTACCAATTTGCTATTATTTTGTAAGTTTATGTAATATTTGGCAAAATCAATTCTAACAAAAATTTTTTGTTGCTACTGTATAAAGCTTTTCACATGTTATAGTAATCAGAAAAAATAAGTTGTAGTATAAAGCTCTTATATGATATAGTTTTTAGTCCAAAAGTTTTAGCTCTAAGCATACTTCTCAAACACCTTTTTAATGAAACAAGGATATCCACGATACAATTACTAAAGGAAAATTAAAGACGCCTTAGACCGAAAGAAAAACCAATGATACCTATTTATTTTATAAGACAAAAAGTGGCATGGGAGGTTAAAAATGTTGGAAAAAGAAAAACAAAGGGAAAAAAAAAAAGTGGACCATTGGAAAAGATAGTAGGCTTTGAAAAATTGTGAAAAGAAAACGACTACCCCATGTGTGTACACCAATTTTGACAAAAGGAACCTAATCATCTTAACCATGAATAAACAAGTGGAGAATTCTTCGCCGAGGTATAATAATAATAATAATGATGATGATGAAGATGGTGATGATATACTATATATTTTGGATTTGTATCAAGCTGCCTATTTTAAACTTTAATGTGATTTTAGTTAGATATTTAGAAATATGACCTTCTAATATACACCCCTATTCTCAGACGAACAAGATAAAACACCCGTTGATGATTTTTTTTAAGTAGTATAGATGAGTATGTTGAATACCATGTTTATTTGTATGCCAAAAATTTTTCTTTTAAAATAATTCTAATATTACACAACTCTCAATGTTTGATATGAGATTCCATATAATCTACATATATTTCTAATATTATAATCATATAAAATAAATGCGTCTAGAGAATCATAAAACACCACCATGTATTGGTCAACAAGAATTCTATGCATGAATTCAATCAAAATATTTGATATAGAAAAAAGGTTCATCTCACTAATGGTTGTTAAACTTCTTTAATTTCACTATCGTCGTTAACTTTTAAAACGTCATAAACTTATTGATGATCTATCAATTTATTTTAGTATTAATTACTTTGCACTAGTTGGGTATTAAAATAAGATAGAATACCCATATGATACAAATTAAAAAAATAAGTTTTTGCTGGTAGACAAATAATATGCACATGATTTTGAAGTGAAAGAGTAAGATAACGCTCTACAAAGAGACTATCGTCTATATTTTATTTTGAAAATAATATCCACCTAATAAAAAAAACAAAAATTCAAATAAATTAATAGACCAAGGGTTGAGTTTGGTATATTTTAAATGTTATAAACTGATAGTATGTTTGGCAAACTTAGTTTCAACCAAAATTTTTAGTTGTCATAATGTAAAACTCTCACGTGCTATAGTATTTTTATCTCAAACTATTAGTTCAAATCACACTTCTAAACACCTTATATGTGAGATTGATAGTAGGGCCAACAAGGACTACTTTTGGGATAAAAAATTACATAATTGTACAAACTAGTTTTAACTATTTCTTAATATGTCATTCTAACAACATAACTATCTTTAGACAGTTATAAAAAATATTTTATAAATCTAAAGACATTAAAATTCTTAAAATAAAATATCAAATTTAAAAAAAATATATTTTATGGCTTTTTAAATGTTAAAATATATATTAAATTTTCTTATAAGGAAAAATATATTTCAAAGACAAAATCAATCTATTAAGGTATTATACTCTTATTTTCATATTTTTTTTCATTTACAAAGTTTAAAGGATAAAATTGATTCGAATTATCTAGTGATTATAGTATAAAATTTTTACATGGACAATTAATTTAAATTTTTCTCTCACGTACAACATAAATTAAATTTTTAAATTTAATAGATATATTTATAATTTTTTAATAAAATAAAAAAATAATAAAAGTTAGCTGAAATAATTACGTAATTAATTAAAAAATTAATATCTAAGAAAATCCTAGGTAAAACTGCCCGACATCCCAGCGGGCAGCTCCAAACTCCGAGGCGGAGACGGAAGAGATTCCCATTCCCATACAACTTGCTACTTAACTTTAGTTTAGGATGAAGATTTGCCTCTTTGACCTTTCCCTGTCACACGCCACCACTTCTCAGACGCTCCCTGCTGCGAGGGGTGGCGCGCGGTGGATATGGGTCAGGGTCTGAGTTGCAGACGAGATCGCCATGAGAGCGCTCTCTTGAGAGCTCTAAGAGATGGCGACGTGGAAACCATCGCCGAGACGACTCAGACCTTTTCTTTTGGTCGAGGGAAGCTGTCTGCTCTGCATGTGGCTGCTGCCTATGGTCGGATCGAGGTGGATTTTGGCGTTTCTTCATTGCTCTCTAATCTACTCTTGTCTTGGGATATATATATATATATATATATATATATTTCTCTTTTCTCTTTTTGTTTGTTTCCTGGGAAAATATTTGTCACATTGATGATGGGTTTTTGTGGGTTTTGTTTGATTTAGGCTCTTTCCATGCTTTTGGATCGCTTTGCTAACCCTGACGTTCTTAATCGCCACAAACAGGTACACTTGCTCTTACACATCATGAATCTACTATTCATTATTCTGATTTAAAAAAAATAAGGAAAAAATCTACTAGTATTCTACAATTTTGTGTAGTTAGACAATTATAAAGTTTTCTTACATTTACATATTTCCCTACTAGCAGTTGTGAAATACGCAATTTGTGTGCTTTGCCTTGAAACTGATTAAAATTTTCTAATGTTAATTTTCTTCTCTCTTTCTAAGTTCTTATATGTGACGTCTAATTGGTTATGTATGGTATGGTACTTTAGACCCCATTGATGTTGGCTGCTATGTATGGGAAGAGTGCTTGTGTGCAGAAGCTCATAGAAGCAGGAGCAAATGTATGTTATTTCTCTTTTTTCATTCTGGTTAACTATGAAGTTTTTCCGGTTGAATTGTTGATCAGGAACTGATCATTTTTATGGGGGTTTGTGTATAAATGTATTAGATATTGATGTTTGATTCTGTAAATGGAAGAACCTGCCTCCATTATGCTTCTTACTATGGTCATTCAGATTGCTTGCAAGCCATTCTCTCAGCCGCTCGCTCCAGCCCTGTTGCAAATTCATGGTTGGTCCCCTCTCTCTTTTCCCTGTTTCTTTTTTTTTTTTTTTTTTTTACCTTTTTAATATTGGGGTGTGCAGAAAAATTGTCAAAATGGATTGAACCGTTAACCACCCAAACCAAACCCGATTCATGCGGAATGGTTTTATTTGTTTTGAATATTAGTTTGGTTTGGTTTGGTTTGGTTTGATTCTTACAAGTTGCAGTTTTTGTTTGGCATACTGTTTGTAAATTTGTTTAGTAGTAGAAACCAAACTAAACGGAACCTATTTATATGTTATAAAATAAAATTCTATATATTATTGCTAATTAGCTGCAGCATTGTACTATTTTAATTTAATCCAAAGCTTGAACACCCCTACTGTTGATATGTGATTCATGGTATTTGGTAACGGCAGGGGATTTGTACGATTTGTAAACATAAGAGATGGAGCTGGTGCCACCCCACTGCATTTAGCGGCCCGTCAAAGGCGGCCTGAGTGTGTTCATGTTCTTTTAGTCCATGGGGCTCTTGTTTGTGCTTCTACTGGTAGATATAGGTAATTTATCAATGTTAGTGCATAATGGTCTTTTGGGCAATGTGGGATGATTATCCTCAAAAAAAAAAAGGCAAGTTAGGGATGATCTGCCAATCTAGGTTGATCCAAGTTTTCCGTATGCAGCTACCCTGGAAGTACACCACTTCACTTGGCTGCTCATGGTGGTTCCTTGGATTGCGTCCGCAAGTTGCTCGCTTGGGGAGCGGATAGGCTTCAACTGGATTCCTCTGGGTAACCCCATTGCACAAAATGCAGTTTTTTTCCCTCCCTCTAAAGAGTAGTTATTAAACACAAAACAAATTCGTCTATGTAGTGAATTTTTCTTCTGTTTTGTTAAACTGACATGAACCTTTTCTTGTAACTTGCTCGATTGGAAGAAGATCATAAGGTTTCTGATTGGAAATCAAGCATTAATTATTTCTTAGCATAATAAGAAATTTTGTTTTCAGATGTATTTTAGAAGAATTTTGTATTTTAATCTAAATCTGATCAAAAGCTTCAAAACCGAGTAGAAGATGGTGTTTTTGAAACCTTGAAGCATAATGCTTGACATTCGAATGAGTATGTACACAAAATTGCTTTTGATCCAACTTTATCTCAAAAAAAAAAGAAAAAGTGGGGGAAAAGCCTCATCTCATGGCGCTTGTTTATACACGATTAGTGTAAAATCACTAGCTCATTTTACCATCCTTCACCCCGATATCATTAAGAATTCTGCTTTTCGTAAAGGGAAGACTAGGTCTTGAAGGTCTTGTTAACTTGTGAAAGAATGAATTATTGCAGGAGAATACCGTATACAGTTGCTGTGAGGCACAAAAACCGAGCTTGTGCAGCTTTGCTGGACCCCTTGGCAGCAGAACCTCTAGTCTGGCCATCACCTTTGAAGTTCATCAGTGAGCTTAATCCAGATGCAAAGGCTTTATTAGAGAGAGCTTTAATGGAAGCAAACACGGAGAGGGAGAAGGCCATATTAAAGGAGACAGTCTACTCAGATCTGTCTCTTTTGAATTCTGATGTTGAGGCTAATGATAATGGCTCTGAGGTAATTAGATGCCCTTTTTAATGTTGGACTTTGATTTTCATTTCTAGTCATTCTAATTACGCCTACTTCAAGAGGTGCCAATGCAACTCTTTAAAGGACTATTGTTATTTTATTTATTTTTTGAATAACGCAATGAAGCGCGTTCTGGACTCTAACAGCAGAAAATGTCACCATTTTGTAATACATGCGTACCCCTAACAAAGCAAATAGCCTAATCTAAACCTGCTTTAAGATATTATTCAAGGAAACCTTTTCGAAGGTTGATTTCTTCTAATTTGGGTCGCAATATTTGAACTTAATACAGTTATTTGGTTAAAAGAAGAGGGAAAAGCTTTTCAGTTCACATGTATGTCCAATTTTATTAAAATTTGTTTTATGTGATCTTTTTTTTTTATTCTAGAAGTGGAAAGTCTAACACTATGTTTGGTAAGAGGGATAGAAAATAGGAAGAAAAAAAGAGGACGAAAACCCAAGTGAGAAAATAAAAAGGAAAGAACTAGTTTTTCTTTCATCATGTTCGGTAGGAGAGAAAAAAGGAGAGAAATTGTCTATGCAAATGTATTTTTCAACTATTCCGTATGCATGAGTAAATGAGGTGCAATTAAGGGCAAGATAGTTATTTAAACCCCTTGTTTTTTGTGCAAAATTTTCTCTTCCATTTTCTTTCCAATGTTAGGAGGATTCAGGAATTGTGGGCGTCATGGACTTTCCCCTGTCCTCTTTGCCAAACAACCCAATATATTCTTTTCCTCTCTAAAAATGAATGTGATTTCTGTACAAAGACATGAGGTGTTTGAGCCGTATGCTTTTTAGACCGCTTTCATGTTCTTTGCTTGGTAACTTTGTGACTTATTTTAATAAAACAGGTTAGCGAAGTTGAGCTGTGTTGCATATGCTTCGACCAGATATGCACAATCGAGGTCAGACCGTGCAGTCATCAAATGTGCGCACGTTGCATTCTAGCCCTGTGCTGCCACAAGAAGCTGAATTCGACAACTACCTGTCCTACGTCCCCGTTATGCCCCTTTTGCCGAAGCAATATTAGCCAACTAGTGGTTGCAAATATCAAGATCAACAACGACACGGAAGCAGCAGAAACTAGTCCCTCAAGGCCAACGAAATCAAGGAAGTCAAACTTTAGCGAAGGAAGCAGTAGCTTTAAGAGCTTATCAGCCATGAGCTCATTCGGTAGGATGGGTGGGCGCAATTCAGGAAAAGTAGCTGCCGAGTGCAGTGGAAATGTTGACAAGCCGTGAGCGGTGGGTTTCTACTTTCTTTCAATCAAAGGATGATGGTCCAGCAGATGGAGCTTGCGGCGGTGTCAGTACGTTTCTCAAGTTTCCAAATTTAGACATGATCTCAATGTGCCATGCATATGCGAAGATTGCTGGCTTTTTTTTCCCTCTCTCTCTCTAGATTGAGGCAGCAGCAATGTTTCAAGATATATATATATATATATATTTCTCCAGATACAGATATAATTCCACATAATATAGAGGTAATACCAATTACAAGGCTTTTCAATATCCTTTATGTAAACGAGCCCGCAATCACGGAAATATAGCTTAATCATTCAGTGCTTTACATTTTTGAGTTTGGAGCTTTACAATTTGGGGAATTTTGGGTTGGCATGCATATTTTCATTCTTTAATTTCTTGTTGCGTGACTGACTATAAGTCAGGAGGTAGGCTTCCCATTTGTATGGTGATTGGTGAGGTCCTTAGAAAATGCATCTTACTCACCAAAGAGCATAAAAAATGTTGTTTACAGCTTACTACCCTTTGTATATAGTCCCTTTTTTTTTTTTGGCCTTTTTGGAGCTTTGTCACGTAGCAAAGTAGGATTTACTTATTTTACTTTTGTCGTGTGACTAACATGCATGTGTATGTGTGTCTGTCATTACATCATATCCAAAAAATATACAGATTTAATGGAACATGTTGGAAATTGGATACTTCGAAACAACAATATCGGTGGAATTTTCTTTTTAACCCTATCAAAGAATTTTCAATGATTTCACAAAACGTGTTATTGGCTAGCCCTGAAATCGCTAATACTAATTAACGTTCATGATTTATCAACTTTGCCAATAGAATAGTGATGTTTCACCTAAGAAATCTGGCAAGGCTCTTAAAAATGTTTAAGAATCACTTGCAAGTGTGTTTAAGAATCTTTTTTTTTTTCCTCTTTTTAATGTAACCATCATATATGTAGCTAGAGGTGTCAATTCGAGCCACAAGGCTTGGCCCTCGTACGGACCCAATAGTAAAAATTAGGTCGGCCTAATGATAAAAAGGAAGGCCCAGCCTGGCCCAAGGGGGACAAGGGCATAGGGTTGGGACCGTTTGAATTATTATAAGAGAATTAAAGAAAAGATCTAATCGTGCTGATCGGTTTTAATTTGAGCTTAAATCCTTGGCCCAACCAAGCCCGAGCTTAGGCTGGGCTTGGGCCATAAAAAAGGGCATGAGCCATTTAGTTTGCGCAACCCAAACTGACAACTCTATTTGTGGCAATGCATCACCAGACCAGTGAACACCCAAACTATGCACAAGCTAGAGTAGTGTGAGAGAGCCTAAAGCAAAGTGTAGAAAATCAAAAGATACCCAAGTAATCTTTTGAAAGGTGTAACTAGTCTATGTTATTAAAGACTCGTAATGCTTTCTCTCTTATCATCTAGGAATCAATTACTTTTGTCTTTAGTGAGGTTGCAATTATGCCTTCTATTGGACTTGCCGAATATGGCTTGGGCCGGTGCGTCTTGGGCTTCTAAGATGTTAGTAGAAGAGAGGATATGCCAGATTTCTTTGTCGTTCCACTTATGGATTTGATAGATTACTCTTAAAACAATGAGTGGGGGCATGAGGACACCATTAATCCTCTACTTTAACTAGCAAAAAAAAAAAAAAAAAAACCACACGCACTGAAGTCAACATTTGACGCAAAAAACAGACAAGTGAGCGGAAAATTTGCTTGAAAACCAGCTCCAAAATATTCAAAGCAAGATGGACCCTCCTTAAACTGATCTAAAACAATGGAATCAGAATTGATGGCTTCCAATATTAAAAAAATGTTCAAAATTGAAAGTTTATCATTTAATGAGTTGCCCACTCAAACATGGAAACAGCAAGGGAGCTCCAAAACCGTTCACATCTCCTAATAACTCATTAGTGTTAATCGATCTGATTCCATTACTTGCAGCCTTAGTGCCAGAAGCAGCAGGTGACTGATGAGGAGCAACTAGACAATTGAGAAACAATAAATTTGAGTCTGAAAATGTAAAATAATCAACAGGGGAGTAATCATTGGTGGACACATTGTGATTCCTTCTAGTATTAGTGGCACTTTTTTCTGCCTCAAGAAAGTGGGCAAGTGATGGGGTATTGGTGGATGCGGTTACAGCATCAGTGGTTAGAGGTGAGCAGAGAGAGAAGAGCCATGGCTTTGGCTTTAATCTCTTTTTCTCTTCTCTCAATTTCTCTGATGGTGTTCTTGTTGTGGATCTTCTTGACAGCTTCATGGTGCTTGAAACACCAATGAGGCTGCCTAGTGATTTGCTCCTATCTTGGAAGAAAGACCCAGTGGACTGAAAACCAAGTTATCACAAATGAAAGAATTTAGTATGAAAAAAAAATAATAACTGTTGTGAAAATGTGAATTATGTCTGTCCACCAACAGTTAAAATACAACATGAACACAATCATTGAATTAGTCAATTTATTGTAGCAATGGTGGCTGTACTATAGAAACAGTGGCCAAATTTTTCTATAAATAGCCATTCTGTAATTCACTTCATTACACTTGAGTTAAGAAATTAATAAGAATTTTATCTCTCTAGTTTCTTTCTCCAAAATTTCTCTTTCAGTTTGATCACTTTGCCATTATATTTTCTTAGTTTTTATAATACATTATTATCACGGAAGTCCTAATTCTAACTCAAGTCTCTACTCTTAGTAAGCAAAAACAAAGGTATATTATTTCTTTCACTTATTTCTAGATTTATATAATACCATCTCTATAAAGTGGAGGCTCTGCCGCCTAATTATAAATGTGGTATGGTTACAAAAATTATTATTGTCATTTCTTAGGCATATTTTGCATATAGACCCTTCGAAAAGTTTACCTAGTAGATTAGCGTGTCCATTATACATCTTCTGCGTATATACCATTTGAAAGGTTTACCTAGTAAGTTGGTGTTTTTATATTATTATTCCTACATATATATATATATATATGTATATATTTTCTAACTCTTTGTTGTTTATCTTAAATTTTATAGTTGATTATTGTTTATGTATTTGTTTATATGTTACTGTTACCATAAAGAATTTATTGTATGGTAAGATCAACTTTTGAACTGAAATATTACACAATTACAATAATGAGAACCTTTTTTTAGCTATGATTTAATTACAATCTTTGAGGCCTGTTGTAATTCACGAGGAATCAATACTTTTTTGTGTTTTGTGTTTTGTCTTAGTTTTTCCCTTTTGTTCTTTGTTTTACTCGAAAACTAGCAAAATATTAAGTTTGCGGTTTTTTGATGAGTTTGTTTTTACCAATAACTTACGTTTTCTTTTACTTAATCTTTTGTTAGTTTTAGAGTTCTATTCTTCCTTTTTAGGTGTTTTCATTTGATTTTATAGGTTCTAAGAAAAAACGGGGCACAAAAAGGGAATTTTAAGAAAAGAAGGGTTATGGAAGCCGCCGCCGTGGAGATTGAAGCCGCGGCATCACTAAGTGCCATGTTCCATATAAAATCCAGAGGAGGCAACGCTGCGGCCCCATGAAGTCAAGCCGTGGCACGCGTAGAGGTTAGGGAGGTTGTTCTAATGCTTGGCGTCGTGGTTGTGGAGGATGATGCCGTAGTAGCAGTCAGGAAAAATTTCACAACAGTTATTATTTTGAGCCCTTTTAACCTAATTCTGTCCCAAGACTATAAATAGGAGACATTAGGTTAGTTTTGAGGCGATTCCTAGACTCATAAATAGAAAGAAAAAGGTTGCTACTGTGAAGGAGAAGAAACAGTTTTACCAGAGGCAGATTTGGCTTCAATTTCACTAACTAGTTATCTTCTCTTTCCTTTCTCATGTTTAAAGATTTGTTCATGATGTTTTCTATTTCTATTATGTTCTAATTTTCTTTTTTAGGGCTACGATGTAGCCAGGTCATGATGTTTAAATTATTTTATCAATTATCAATTGAAGAATTATTTTTCCTATTTGAGTATTCATCAATGTTCTTAATGCTTTTACTTGATTGACCACTAATTAGATGATTTGTTAATTCATAATAAAACTGGAATATACTTGCATAGTTTATGTGGTCGTTTTATGAATATCCATAAAACATAATGACTTTTTAATTATTATAATTCATATAAGAATATAGTGGATTAACAATTAAAGAGATGTTTAGTGTAATTCGTAAGAGAGTATTGAATAAATTAGGGATTTTTGACTGTCAATTAGGAGAATAATTTTAGATTGGTTAGATAAATAATTCAAGGCGGATTGGTTTGGTGAAATCGAAAACCCTAGAGCTCGTTCATATTGAATTTCTATAATTTTGATAGTTGTTTCCACTTTTATTTTCGTACCTTAATTTCATTGTCATTAAAATTCTCATCTTTTAAATTTGTTCAAATAAAGTGGAAATTGTCACAATTTCGATACTTAGTGTTAGTCACTTCTTGTAGAATGATACTCGTTCTTAAGAATATTACTTGACAACGATAACATGTATATGCATTCATGAAAATTCATATCAATGATCATACCTAGGTGGTTTTGTAAATTAAAAATTATCCAATATGGGTAGAATGATACTTTTTTTTATTGAATTCATTGTTATTATTTGGATACCAATAATGTTCTTAAATTATGAAAATTCTTTAATTTCATTTAGTATTTTCATCACGAAAATTGTAGTAAATAATAAGTTATGAAAATATCTATACTAAATATCAAATTTATGATGTGAATAATTTATTTATTTTCTTATTTTCAATATAAATAATTCTTATTTATACAATAAATAGATTTAAACTATAAATAATTTATTCACCCTTGTTTACAGTCTATATAATTCTTCTTCTTTTTTTTTGGCTCAGTATAGTTTATATAATTCTTACTTACACAAACACAAAGAAAAAAAAAACCCACCACATTTGACATTGAAATCAACATGCTAACAAAAACAAATCTGTTTGTTTAGTTGCGGGAAATTGAATGGAATAAAATAAAAAAGTTGATTACAATTTGGTCCAACATAATAACTTGGAAATCAGTATCATGGAATATCATTCCTAAGTGAGATGATATATTACTCGCTCCATACCATAATCAATTTTTTTTTTTCACTAATTCCCTTGATTTGAACGCTGCAGACACATCACCAAATCCCACCTTCCTTCAATCATGATCTGTTGTGTCATATTCCTATCTCCTTGAATGTCCTCTAATTAAATTTTAGCATGTAAGTGAATTACATAATTTCTTTTAATATTTAGGTCTTCTTTTATGTGTTTAGGTTGATAAGCTTGAATGAAGTGTTGAATAAAAAGTAAGAGAACGGTCAATGAGACAGGAAGATAGAGATAACAAATTTAAACTCGATATCATGTGCAACTTTTTGTAGATTTGTGCATAGTTCAATCTTGGCCGCATCTATTTTAACATACAACATGGAAATATGGCAAAAAAGGGACATAAAGGAAGAGGAAGACGAGAAGAGAGGGCAGATGAAATACCCCTCTGAGGCCCCGACCACAGACTGGCTGGGGCCATCTTGTATGATGAACCAGAGCTTCCTTTTTTTTTTCTTTTGTTTTTTTTTTTCCTTTCCTAAGACCCTTGGTAAGGGATGTTTTTGTCAAAATGGAGTTAATTCTATCCAAATATAATGGTTAAACAAAATAACAACCAAAAAAAGACAGTATGTTTTTTTTGCATTCTAGTCCTACTCTACTCTCATTCTCATTATCATTACCGTTCCATCACTTTAACTAAACACAACCTTAAGCTCTAAAATGAAAGTGCAGAGTGATGAACGCCAACAATTTGAATTTTTCAGAAACACATGACCAAAATGGAGTCCAATTCACAGCTTATTATATGAAAGGTTTGGGCATGACAACCCAATACAAGGAAAACCTTCAAACTGAAAAAATGCTAGAACTAAACTTAAGCCCGGAAAGAGCACACCCTTTGGTGAATTGGGGAAGCATAACCGTCCTTGGACTCATTCTTCTGGTGTATCCGAACAGAGGGCTGGAATTGAAGAAACAAATACAACATTAGAAAGGCGATTTGAAGAAAATCAAATTCACTCATCAACACAAGTCAGTCTATAAGAACAAAAAGTCAGCTGCTAAATAAACACATTTTAAAATGAAAGACGCCACACAAGAAAATCAAACATTTACATGCCAAAAGAATACCAGAAATTCGAGTTATCTGTTAGATGTACACATTTTATCTTTGGTCGTGTTAACTGTCTCACTAGTGTCAATTGGAGAAGCTTTTTTCCTTCCTGGTTCACAAAAAGTCCTGTTATTCCACTGCCCATATTCAGTTCACCTCAACCCTCCACTAAAATCCATCTAGCAAGTAAAAATGAAACATCGATTCTTTACAAAAGCAACAGTAGTAGCTGACTGCCCATTCGGTCTCATTTGGCAGAGGCAGTGCCAGCATCTACCTAGACTATGGCAGAACTGTTAGTGTTAGTGATATACCCTAGGCCAATTATGTAATAACTACATATTGATTTCATTACATTTGTATTTTATTAATAAAGAGGCATTTTTATTATTATTTTTTTATTATAATTCTATGAATAGTTAATTCTATCTAAGGACATCAAGTATGTGACTTGATAGTAAAAATCTTAGGTGAAAATTAAATTATATTCTAAATTATCCCTAGTCGGTCATTATTATTGGAATAATAATGAATGAAAACTGGTATGAAGTTTGACTGATGATTATGTTTTACTAATCATGTGTATGAGATACTAAGTCAACTCGTAGATACATGTTTGAGAAATGATGTATTGGATTGACCCGCTATGAGAATACTGCATAGATAATTGTCATAAGTGATTCTCATCACAATAGTATTATCCTAGTCCTCTGACCTGAAATCACCATGGTTTCCTACATGACAAGTTCTATATTTTGACATAATCTAATATTATCTTTAACAGGATGATGGAATGGATTGTTGTTGGATATAGAGTGACTGAAGAAAAATGTATAACCATACTGGAATGAATTGATAAGGGTTATCAATATTAGTCTACTTAAGATCGAGAAATAATATGATTGAATAGTATAAGGATGACATAAACCATGCTTTATGTTCAATCAAGGTATCTAGAGACAAAAGTACTTTAATACTTATTGTGGATTATGTTATGTCGGATTATTGATATTCGTATAACTTGGGTAATCATAGTGTCTTGCTAGAGGCCGCTTATGATTTGTAGGCCAGAAACAGAATTTCAAATCCACTACCAATGTTATGTGAACCTACAGGGTCGCACACTTAGAACAGACCAAGAACGAATTTTGGGTTAACTGTGTCTAAGTTCGAAGAACCTGATAATATCCAGATTCGATGTACTAGATATGTCTAGGTTCATTGAATCTGACATTATCTAGATTATCTAAATCATATTCGAATTACTGATATTATCTAGTTTTTCTGAATCATATTCGAATTACAGACATTATTTAGATTCTCTGAATCATATTCGAATTATAGTTTACCCTAGTTAAAATCTGACTCTATCTCGAAGTCACTATATATATATATGTTTTAGGGTGTCTAGTCGAATTAAGAAGAGAAAAGGCGTTCTCTCATTCCAAAAAGGGCAAAAGACATTAAAACCCTAAAAATTAGAGAGAGTCATTTAACGCAAAAGAGGGTGCTAGCACACCAATTCATTTTTGAGAGAGTCTGTTCATGTGGATACCTGCAGAGGACGTTGCTCTAAGTAACAATGTCTGAATCCGATCCTAAATACTAAAAGCTCGCGTTAGGGTGTCACCGGAGTGAACCCGCTCTCTCCCTTCTAGAATCTTGCCCGTTTTGTCATCCTAGTAAGATTCCATAACTTTCTTATCAATCTAATTGAATTGCATGATCCTACGAGGGTTTTGTGGAAATTAAATTTTAATTTTTCTCTGCGTATTTAAATCACAAAAATCCAACAAAACCCAACAGTCAGGACCTAAACTCTGGTTTTCTTCCAAAATGGGTTAAAACAATGTTGAAAACCCCACAATAATATACGCATGAAATGCTAATTACATCACCACGTGTCTATGAATATGTTGAAAACTGTCACCTCGACAACCAATTCTCTTTTTACTGACACACGAGTGGTGATGAGTAATAACGCTCATACAACAATGCCTATAAGCGACACTCGTCTAAATGCTGTTAGCAAGGCGACATAACTTCTATTATTTTTCTTTTTTTGACCATTGGCTGCATTTTGATGAAGTTTTGTTTACACAAAAATCTTTGGATTGGACTAACGTGATCTATCTGCTAATTCTACGGGAAATGGAATCTTCTGTTAATATGTAGTCCTCGTAGTTTTAGTGCAACTGTGCAAGTGTGATCATCTATTTGTTGTCATGTCCTGCACCCGGTCTATACTCTCCAATTCCTAGCAAGTCCTGCAAATGAAGGCAAGACACAGTTTTATTGAGCAGCATTAGACTATAAGCTAATAAATTATTTTGCATGCAAATAAGTATTGCCCAAACAAAACTCCAACAACTGGAAAAGAGGATGCCATCAGATCGAGAACAAGATTCAAGAATGAAATAAATGGATAGTGGATGAGGGCCATGTATCTGAGCGTTGGCAAGTCACAAAAACTAGAGAAATTTGACGAGGCAGGAATACAGTATCATGTATCAATGGACCCAAATAATGCCAGTTCCAGAAGCCAAAAAAAAAAAAAAGTAAATATATATACATATATTTTTCTGGTAATAAATTCTGGAGACGGATAAGTAGAATATGTTATTCTACTATGTTTAGTAGCATAAGATACTTTAGTATCTTATTCTACTATTTTTGTCTTCAGATCTGCCCCAATCTCAACAGAAGATCTATCTTTGTTAATTTTTTCTATTTAGGAGCTTAAGCGGATATGTGGATAGTCATGAAAGCTTGTAACATGTGTGCTTCAAAGAAGACAAGACAAGAGAGGATTATGCAAATTTTAAATGCAAAAAAGAAGTTTGAGTTCCTGGTATTTAACAGCAATCAATTATGGACTGCAAGTCACCCTGCTCCTCAACTCCATTTCATCTTATGTCTGACATCATAAGAACAAGCAACGGCCCTAATTTTCAAGCAAAAAGGAAAAGGTAACAACAAATATATACTTGGCTCCTAATGCGCAAAATTCATTAGAACAAAATAGGTGATGAATCAGCTGGACAAATTTTGTCTGGATAAAACTAGGAAGAGAGCTATGGACACCAATGAGAAGCGAAACAACACATTTTTTCAAGTTGCAACAAGCGAGTGGAAAGAAGGAAGATTTACCTGGCATGCCTTATTTTTGGCTCTGGTTTCTGCAGTACTGGGAATATCATGATTTGGTTTTGAAAATTTCTTCTCACGTCGCTCACAAGAACCCCATCCATCTGAGAACCTACCACCCCTAGTAAAAAAGGTGCAAAGTGAAGAAATGAGCATTCTAGAGGTGTATCAAATCTTAAGCGGAATTATAGGAGGCCATAAGTTATTCCCAAAAGCCAAAAACCATACTGCATGTAGGCTCGAACCACAAATTCAGCACGCAGAACATTACGATTCTCATCAAACTCAATTGTCTTGTCTTTGATTTCATAAGAGAGATTAAAGTAAAATGATATCTTCCTCCAACCTGTAGGACAAATGGACCTCAAGTTATTGTTTCATCTTGAAACAATTCAAGAGACAGTCACCACAATTTACCTGTCTTTTTTATGAAAGGGTGCCCAGATATCATAGTATAATCCGTTTTCTCCAGAATCTGTCAATTAGAAAATAAAAAAGATGATTAGATTTAGACTAATTTAGACAAAAATTCCTAATATTGCAGGAAACCGAAACACGGTTAATTATCAAGCTCCATGAGCAGATGCATGAAAACAAAATATGCCTTTTAGCTTTATGTGCATTTTAATGATTTATTCATTGCATCTCTGCACACATACTGAATGCAATGTTGGACAAAGGACTGTCTAGCAATTGATCTTCGCATTTGGAACTTCAAGATAGACAAACAGGAACAGTCTGCATGGCAAAGTAAATAGGCCATGTGCTTTCCAATGCACTCCTTAAAAGAAATAGAGATGACAAAATAAAACTAAAAAAAAAGAGAGGAGATATTCAAGAATATTGAATTCAAAGAGATGCTAGATCACTTGTGAAAGAAAGTAGAAAGACAATGTACAATCAAACAATTTGCTTTATATTTTATACCATCTGATCAATTAGATTGCCTTTCTGATATAAAAAAACAATTATCCTAATAGTAAGGCAGCCGTAACTACAAAGGTAATGGAAAGAGATATTTCCTAGACTTTTGTTTTATGAAGGATAGCTCTCTGCATAACAAACCTACATATAGACTCCAGGATGGCCTTGAAATACCTTCTTTTAGATTGCCATCAGCCTTATTAGTCACCCTGAAGGATAATAGTGGGCTTTGTCTGCCCCCTAACTGCTTCTTTATCATGATTTTATAGGTCTTAACCATTGATTGATATGACAATGCTACAGAAAGACTCCAACTTCAATTGAAACAAATAAGACACAAGTTCCCGAAAAAGACTACAAACCAACAATTTAACAATGTGTGTTGGCACCTACACAGTTGCCAACAAGGCACAAAATATATCTACATTGTTTTTCATTCATTTCAATCCAAATTGCCAATCTAGAGTTGTCTCCAAATACTGTTAACATAGCAAGTTTGGGAGGTGAAAGCTTAAAGTCAGAATTTTGTAAACCCCCAAACTCCACAACCTAAAAGGCTCTAATCAGAAAGTTGAGCAATACATGCACCTCAATCAAATCACATCAAGCCCATCTTTAATTGAAAATCAACTCACATCAAAGTTACAAGAATGTCCAAAACTACAAATAATTTTCAGGTAAAATAATAAAAGAGCAAAAATTGAAAGAAATGAGGAAAGCGCCGCCGTAGCTTAGCTGCGTTCTGGTACTCCTAAGCTCATGGTGAATTGGTGATGAGTTACTAACCTTCAAGATAGATGCCTTGTCTGTCCCTGATGCCTTCTTTGTTAGATATATATTAACCAATCGATCGACACCACAGCAAAGACATCAACTTTCTATTTAACCTAAGTTCCAACTTATAATTAACTAAAGACACTAATATCTGTAAAGGCTATGAAAACCAACACAGTTCCAGTCAGGCACAAAATACACATATTTGATCACTCCTACCTTTCAAATGGATACTTAAAGATGAAAGCAATCTTCAAATCCCATCCCGTCAATGTTTCCAAAACAATATTAATATAGCATGTTCAAGGACAAAAGGATCAACCTTGAAAGTTCATCATTCATCAAACTTCTCCACCTACTAACTGTTCTCGTAGAAACCCCCCTTTCTACCAGAGATGAAAGGTTCTAACAGAAAAAAGTATATCATGAAAATGCAACTTTATGTAACTAAAACAAGCATCATGGAGTTTAAAGATTTGAGGGTACTATCATCACAAACAATTCACTCTTCTTTAATTAACAAATATCACTTCTATGAGGAAAAGGATCCAACATGAAAGTTTATTACCCACCAAAGTTTCACCACCTAGAAGACATCCGAACATGGAACAACATACATCAACCTCAAATTAGTGAGTTGAGACGAGGGTGAATTAAAACCACACCAATGAAAATGTAACCTTTGTTATAACTGAAACAAGAACCTATGAAAGAGAAAGAACTAGTATTGTGTCACAATTAAATCACTTCTAACGAACAAAGACGTCCTTACTTATAAACAGTTTTCAGCTAAGATTATTGAAGCACAAATTTGAAAGAAATCAGTAATGCTACAAACAATTTTTACTTTGTACCATGATTGAAAGAAATCAGCAAAACTATAACCTATTTGGACTACAATTTAAAGAAATCAGTAACAAAATAAACAATTTGTAGCTGAAAATTGAAATTACAGAAGCGCGAAATAAAAATTTGAAAGAAATTAGTAAAATTACCGCCATAGCCGCGTTCTGGTACTCCTTGAACAGCGACACTGAAGGAAAATTCCCGGACAAGCTGTGCACCGAGCTCTCCTTCTCATGAATCGTCCCATAGATCACCGGCGAGCATTCCAATCCTGAAAACCTCCCGATCTCCGGCGACAAGTACTTTTCAGGCGAAGAATAGACGGCTACGGGAGGCGTCCGCTGCTGCTGCTGCTGTACACTCGTCCTGGCGACAGCCATGGGACTGACTTGGCCGAATTCAGACGAAGAGCAGGTCTTCCTCGGGATCTTCCGCGGTGGCCGGAAAACCCAGGGCTCCTGCACGACCTCGCCTTCAGCGGAGACCGAAGAATCGAAGGAGGGGCGAGGGTGGTTTCTGGAGGACTTTTGTTGGAGCTTTAATGGCGGAGACGGAAGATGGAAGTTGTTAGGGTGGTTTCTGATGGCGAGGGAGTTGTTGCGGGAGTTGACTGATGCGGCGGCGGTGGCGGCGTCGATTACGGCCCATAAAGCCGCGTCGACGACGGAATATGGCATTGGGGAAGCCATGATTTCTCAAAATTAGGGTTCTGAAATGTACGTAACCGGAGATTGACAGAAGAAGAAGAAACAAGAATCGCTATCGCTGGCTTTCTGAAGAGGAAAAAAGTGCGCGTGAATTAGAGATTTTGAAATTGTAGGGCCCACGTCATCTGATTTGACCTAAGGCAGAGAAATAGTTGTCGTTTCTGCTCACTATCTTTCAATTTCTCAACGACAATCTTTCTTTTCTTAATGTTTTGTTTTCCCCACTCTAGGATTACTTCATGTATTCAATTTCATCCATAAAAGGAAAAAGGCTCTTATGATTATTTTCCACCCATGGTTGAATCGTTTACACAGTCATTGGGGTAGGCTGCCACGGCTAGACTCCTGCCTATTGTCCAACCAACAGAGAAGGCAGAACGTGGATGTTGTTGCTGTTAGTCTAGCTCTTCGGAGTGTTGCAGGTGAGGGATGAAAATATACAGAACATCCCATTTCAGGCAGAAATTAGTTTAGCAACGACAAAGCTAACAAGAGACTGCAATCAAGTATTAAATGAATGAAAATGTGAAGCAAATCGAACCAATTGAGCCTTTAGTAAGCTTATACTCTTGGGAGCAATTGAGATATGAGAGAAAATCAATTAGTACTACTGGCGTTCCTATAGTGACCACGCTTGAGAGTAGTTTCCAACAGATTTGATGAGTTCATACAAAAATTTATTAATGCATCTTTACCAGTAAACTTAAAAGGAAACCAGATTAGGACCATCGATTGAAATGTCATATTTATCTCCAAGCTCTTCATCAAAGTCCTCAGATTGCCCAAAAACCAAGACTTTGAGGTTATTATTTCGGATGTCACTATGCTCATGTTTCTTTAAGGCAAGACTCTCAAGAAGTGGAAGTCCAGAAATTATGCTTTCGAAATCCTTATTAGCATTAAAAAAAAAAAAAAGAAGCAAAAGCCAATGCCAAATTTAATATTCTTGCAAGAAACAAGATGAAAGTGGCAAGTGCTTTTGCCCACGTGTTCAAAAGATTGAAGATTTATAGCATCAACTTGTATTCTCCTCCAATGCCCAAACATCACGAAGAACTTGAGACAAAAACTCGAAACTCGAAGATTTCATACCCACCATTTGCAATCCAGTTAAGAGGATTCGTGGAAAAAAAAAAAAAAAGGAAGAAAGTGGTGGCTTAAGGAGTACAGTGAAATTGGTGGCAAAAAATAGAAAAACGCAAAAAGTTTTTCAGGTGCTCTTTCTCTCGCAAAGAATAACAAAAAGAAAAAGAAAAAAAAAATCTGCTCCTCAATCATCTCAATCGAAGAATATTGGAATTAAATGCAAACTCTCTCTTAATTATTAAAAATAGAAGTTATCGAATTAAAACAGTCATGTATTAATAATCTCATATCAAATAAAATACATATAAATAATTCAACGCGGTTATCTTTTAACCAATAAATTAACATGAATTATTACAATCGAATCTTCTTAATTTGAATCAATTGTCAAATCAATATAAGTTACTAATTTGCAAGAAAAAATACGTCGTATTATCAAAAAAAATATGTGGGCTAACAAAGAGGTAATTATAAAATAACATATCGCCAGCATGTAATTATCAGCTCTAAAGTTATTCCACTAAAAGCATGTAGCTGCACTCTCGAACTATATATAAATTACAAAACTTCAACAAGTCTTTCGTCCATGACATGTCATTATATGCAACATTCTCATAAAATATTCATAATTGGCTTAAAAATAAATTCCACTTTACCTTCCCGTTTACAGTTATCTTATGTTCCATTATATCGCCATTAGAATATGTAACACCCCGAAATTAATTAAATGTCATTAATGTGTAAAATGGTGAATTAGTGTGCCATAATGAATATATTTTAAACTTAATTTGATCATTTTGTAAAATTTTTAAATTTATGATTTTTTTATTATTTTAATAATTTTTAGTTACTCTTAATTATTTTTAATTGTTATTTTAAATACTGAAAACAAAATAATTTATCAAATGACCAACACGTCCTACTTTGGAAAACCACGTGCAAGACATGGTATTTTTGAAAACAACCTTCCCTTTTGTTTATAAAATCTCTCAGTCTCCCTTCTCTCTTCACTCTCTTGTCTCTCTCCTCTCTCTCCCGTGCACTCTCGGTTTGTCTCTCTCTCTCTCGGTTTGTCTCTCTCTCTCTCATTCTCTCTCAAAAATTTTGAAACAAAATTCAATCTCAAGCTTTGGGTTAGTGGATTGGAGGAGGCTCGGGAACACGATTGAGCAACCACAAACTCAATTTAAAGCTTTGATTCGAGGTTAGTTTCAAATTTTCTAAACTTTTTTAATTTTTTAATTTTTCTTGCATTTTAAAATCTAAGCTTTTCTAAGCTTAGAAATCTTTCAATCTAGGTTAGATGAACTTAGAATAATTAGAATACAAACTTCATTTCATTAAAAACGGATTTAAATCAAGATTTTTCATTTTTCTTCATTTTTCTCTATTTTTGGATTTTTTTAAAAATTTTGTTTAAAACTTGTTTTAAAGCATTAAAAAGTAATCTACTATGTTTTTCTATCAATTATGTTCATTACCCATGCCTGAGAACTGAGAAAACAGGTTAGGATTGAAGATTTGGGCTCGGGAGGTCGAGACCTGTGCTTGAAAAATTCTAGAATTTTTTCAGATTGGCAGGCCAAACTTCGTGTTCGGCAGGCCGGATTCATGTGATCGGCAAGCCAGATTTATCCGACCGGCAAGCCGAACTTGGAAATGTTCAGCCGACCAGACTTGGTTTTCTAACAGAGCGAACTATGTAGTTCGGCCGGCCAAACCAGGGCAACCGGCAGGCCGATGTAGCATGGTAAAATTTTGTGATTTTTCACCCGTTTTCATTGTTTTGAACCCTAATTTAAATTTCAACTTTGTAAAATGATTTTATAAACCTAAATGGCACACTAAGATAACATGAGATAGTTTAGAAATATAGGACATTTTAAGTTAGACACTAATGAGCTAAGTTATTATATATTTAAGGTTATGCGTGGATCCGCGGAGCTAACGTACAACGGACTAGATTTCGATGAGGGACACCGACACAAGTATCGAGGTAAGACTTCTACCCGCTCCTTGGTAACTAGTTTTAAATGTTTTGGTCTCAAAGGAATTTTTAACAAAAAGGTTTTCAAATGATTCGTTGAAAATATATTTTTATTGGCTGATTTCATAAATGGTAGAATTGAGATGATTTTTCATAATAAACCTCATAATGAAGGTAAATGATTATATTTGGTAAAAAGAGATTTTAATAATCATAGAAAGATATATATAATTATATTTTAGGGCATGATGCCATATTAGAGATCAGGTCGTGTAGTGCACGACCTTGGGGGTAGGTCCCGAAACTCAACTGGGCCACTACGGTGGTGAAATACATATAATTTGCCCAGGAAAGGAAAAATGGTATTCTTTCTAGTTGGCCAATTCAACTGTTTTGGTAAGGAAAGTTTTTATTAAATTTTCATCTATTTATTTATTTGTTCTAGTTCATTTTCTACATATTTATTTGAATAATGAAATTTCTTTTAAAATTAAACATTTTCAAGTTATAGTCATACTGAGCATTTCGCTCATATTTTATTTGTTTTAAAATCTTACCCCTTAGGTGGACATCAGCTTAGGATTGAAAAAGAGTCCGCTGACCGGACTTCCGATCAATAGAAGATTTGGGGAGGTTGTAGTACAATAATTAAGATCTTGACTTTCCCTTTTACTTTAGACTGTGGTTGTATTGTAATATTATCAGTATTGTGTGTGTACAAGATGTGGATCAGTGGGACCCATTCTCGCCTCACCTTCTATTTTATTATTTTGTTATCCTATTATCGCTTGTTTTATTTTATTATTTTATTTGTTCGAATATTATAACTGTTCGCTTTAAATAAACACTTTTAAAATTATCACATTTTTGTTTATAAATTAAATTCCACAACCTAGCTTTTAACTAAATATCTGTTTAATTAATTTAATTAATCTATCACGTCACTTCCTGTACTCCGGGGCGTGACAGAATACTTTTTATTCATAACCAATACAAATAGTATATCATTCTGTTACACAATTGTATCCAAATGATTGAGCGTTTTAGTTTTCTAATTCTAGGTTAATGCTTAAAAGATGATATTATGAACTCTACAAAAAGCTATGGATTCCATATCTATTAATAATGAGTCTACGTTATCAAAGAGTCACGTCTCTAATGTATCGGTATGTATACCTTTAATTAATTCAGAATGTCACCATTTGGTACATCAAAGACATAAATTAAGAATATGGACCCATTAATCCATTTCAGGATTAAAAAGTGACATATATGATTATCTAAAGTGATTGATTTATTCAAACGAAATTATTAATGAAATCAACTGAACTTTAGTCCCAATCAATATAGCGTCACCAATGACAATATACAAATGTCTCTAAACCCATACTAAACAATGTGGCTTTCATCTCCTCCACAGAAAAGGGGCTTCCAGCCACTCTCTCAACTCACTAGTGACTGTGGCTGCACTAAATCTACCACCCCGTCGATATCACTTTGTGGTGGTGAACTAGAGGAGAAAATGGATCGAAAATAATTTTCAATTTCCGTAACTATCTTGCCCTCGTCCACTACACAATTTGATTACATTTTCTTCACTTCGAAGGTCTAGAATGGAAGAACTTAGTATCGCAGTCAGCCCCTCGAAGCCATTCAAACACCCTCACCCGCTGCCGGCAATAATATTCTTCCAATGCCAACGCATTGTTCAATTCCTTTTCCTTGGTCCAGACAGTCTGTTTTCACCTCCTTGGAAAGAAACCGTTTATTTAGTTCCTCCAACTCTTCTTAAATACAAGTAACGCGTGTCTTTACATGAGACAAATTTATAAACTCTATGATGTGAAAACGATATAAAGTCAAAGGATGAAAAGAAAAATAACCCCTTTAGTTTTCAATTTTCATATGAAGAAACATGGCTCCCATACGTTCTTGTGGTCATTGTTTTGTCAGGTCCTGTTGTCGTTTTTTTGACCTAGTTGGTTGAGGTCAAAAGCAACTCAAACCCAAAAAGTGTCCCTTGCTTTCATTTATACTTGTGTGAAAAGAAAACTGTGAAAAAAGGGTAATCCTTCCCTAATCATTTTCCGCGAAAATCACGACTTATCGATGCGATTTTCTCAAACTGCTAAAACGGAGTAGTTTTGCTGCAAAATTGATCGTCAAACATTGGCGGATCCAAATTATCTCTCAGATCTGCCACTGACTAACCTTCTTCGCTCTTCCTCCAATTCGATTCACTTCCTAAATCCTTTGCCTTCTTCGCACGATTGATTTTGGAGGAGATCTCTGCCAGAAGAACCGGATCTAGATGGTCCTCGAGTTTCTTCTTCATCCTGCATGACATTTGGTGATCAACTTGATAGGAAAAAAAAGAACCAAACAGATTTCGATATCTAGAGTGAGAGAGAGAGAGAGGAAGAGAGAGTACAGGACACGATGGCAGGCGGCAGTGGAGAGCAAAAGGTCAACGCAGTCTTCTGTATATATGATCGGTGGTGGTGGTGGCGGTGGCGGTGGTGGTGGGGTTCAAGATTTCTGTTCTGTGTCCTTCTTCTTTTGTACTAGTTGTGATAATGGAAATTTCTGATTCCATTTCATTCGTTTGTCCCCAAATTGGAATTTGGAAATGGATTTCACCTTTATAACTCTGCAGAAACCCGATCTTTTCACTCTACTCCCAACCAAAAAAAAAAAGGATTTTTAAGTAGGTTCCTAACAACTTTGTTATTTTTCCTTCTCTCTTTAGAATTCTGTTGGAGCAACATCTAACAATATACAACATAATGACCATGTTAATGTATGTTTATATTAATAAACCCACTATTTTTCACTTCAAATGAAAAAATAAGATTGGATTTTAGGCACATTACAAACAGCAAATTAGTTGCGACTGTTATTTACAAAATTCTATTGGGCAGCTCTCTCTCTTTCATTTTTTTTAAGTAGTTTTAAATTTTTTGAACAAATGTATAACGTAAATAAAAGCGGACCTTAATTTTTTTTAATGCATTATTAAATCTCAAATTGCAGTTATCTCAGAAACGAAATTGGATTACTCATAACTTGCAAAAATGAATTCAATGAATTATGAGGAAATAAATAAAATATGGAAAATTCACAAAATTTGGTTCCCAACTTTTGACATTTACAAATATATGCAAGTAACAAACCTTAGTACGGTTTTCGAAGATAGGGTTCAAATATGCGAGCATTGCTATTGGGCTCCGCAAAATATAAATACAGATACAGGTCATATATAGGACTCATATTTGTGCCTTGAGGGCCCTCAACTCTAAAGAGTCTCAAGGGTTTTTTTTTTTTTTTTTTTTTTAATTTTTTTACCTACAAGCGACAAGTGTTGTTAACCCAAAAAAAAACAAAGAGCCTATAATCCTAGATTTTTCACTACTCATTAAAACTAAAAACTATGTAGGGCCTCCAAAGAGGCTAGTCTATAGGCCGACTTTCCACAGCAGCCCAAAATTCTGATAAGCACTAATTTCGCCACCTAGCCCTGGGTCACAATCACCATGCCCCACGCTATTGCTTGAATGGTATTACTTCCGTGGCTACTACTGTAATCAAACCACGATGAGGACGGAGACCAAGCAGCTGATAGAGTTGGTGCAGCAGCATAGATAGAAGGTGAGTCGCCAAACCAAATCGAGGAGGCTTCTGCATTAAATGACTCGACAATGTTGTGTTCCAATTCAATCTGAGAGACGAGAGCAGGACCCTCCTCTACGACATTTAAGCTACTAGTCTCTGTCATGCTTTTCTTCGGCAGAGGGGGCAAATGTTTCTTGTTGTTTGCCGCAGTAGGGATGTCTTCTCGGGGTGGTGAACTGCAGGTAGAAGGTGACTGCAAGGATGACCATTTCGAGTGTCGTTTTGAGTGCAATGGCAACGTTGGTGGTTCGCCCTTTATGGTGCCAGGCCATGGGATTGCTACCGATACATCTTTGCATTGGAATTGTTCATATGATCCAGTATGGACTATGCTTCTTTTTCTAGCGGCTGAATATCTATGCTCTTCACGTTTCTAGACATAGACTTGAGAATCTTCGCTTGCTGATATGACATATTTGCTCTCCTGAGTAAATGAGGCTGCAATTTGGCTACTTGTGTTCCGAAAACCTGTTAGATAGAAAGGAGTCCAATATCATTTTTGTTACAATAATGTAAAGGTTGCAAGTTACAACAAACAACTTATAAGGCATTTTTGCATGGTTGGTACAAAATTCTTGTATTGATGAGGATACCTTTAAATTTATGAATGGCATTTGGGCCATCGAGAATTCGAATCTGGGAATCGGCTAAGGTAATAAGCACTTCCGATGCATTTACTGGTGAAAACTGTTTATAAGATACATG
>CAMOHE010046890.1:0-48702 GCA_946598075.1 Artocarpus hirsutus
ATATATATATATAAATACGGTGATCCAGAGAGAGAGAGAGAATGGTAGTTGGGTAGGAGCTCACATGGTTTCCAACAAAGTTGACAGGTAGTTGATATACATCATTGCCTTAGTGGTAAGGTACGTATACTAGGAGAGGTTGAGTTTTATAATGTGGCATAAAATATTTAAAAAAAAAAAAAAAAAAAAAAAAAAGAAGAAGAAGAAGAAGAAGAAAAGAAAGAAAGAAAAAAGAAAGGAGGCATTTGATCGTATATTTTATATATTGCTACATTATAACTACATTTTGATCTGCTTGGTTTTGTTTTAAAAAATTTTTAAAATATTTTAGAATATTTTTTGGACAAAAATTTCAAAAACACTTTCAACGCAATTCTTTAAAACTTTTCATTTTCTAAAATAAAATTATTTTTACCTATTTTAAAAATACTATAATTTTTCGTTTTTGATGTGACAGAAGAATAAATTTCCTACATTTTCTATGGACATCTCGCTTGGTACGTAAAAGACACCAAACCCAATAGCATAAGCCAAACAAGAAAAATATGTTTCATGTCTTTAAATAGGTAATTAGGTGAGAGGGTTTATCAGTGTGCTTGAGATTGCCCTTTGGTTTTGGGGACGAATATTATTGGGTTTCACTAGGGACACAATCACAAAAACGTGGCGCTTAGTTTGTAAAGTCTTTGTGTTTATCTTTTAATTTTGTTTTTAAATTGTATGAAGATTAGTGGGTATAACATCTCTATAATAACCTTACTAGTAGAAAATGACCCTTCAAACGCGGTCTGTGCCGTTAATTCCTTTTACTTTGGCTTTAAGAAAACCCTCATGTGTATTTGTTTATTTTTTGGTTTTGGCCCAGCGCCCTCGATGAAATTTCTTCTGTTTTACGCAAAAAGAAAATAAATAATAATAATAAAAATAAATAAACAAACAAATAAATAAGTAAATAAAAAAAAACTATTGATAAGTTTTTTCTTTGAAAATGAGTTAGAATTAAAACTTTAAATTAAAAACATTGTAACAATTTATATTCTGTGTGAGAAAATTTTATAGCAAAATCAATTGAAATTGATATTGAAATCGAAATTGAAATTTTTTGGTTGAATCGGTGGTGTGAAGCAAGAGTTTTATTTTAAGTCAAACGCAGAATTGTAAAATACAAATGGAATTTTCCAACCATTTTCGTTGCATTTGTTGATCTCAGATCTCTTCAACCATGAATCCTTGGTGTGTGTGGGTCACAAATTATGTGATGTAACTAAAAGGTTGACTGCTTTCTTTTGGGATGCGTACATGAAATTGACTAATCGAAGAACAAACAGTTATAAAGATTCACTCCTATCCCGATTTTTGTTTGATATGCTTGAATTTTTTTATGTTCTTGGCGTGTCCATGTGCTGAATGAGAATTCAATTCTATTCATGGATATCCAATTATTGCTCGTCTGGCCACACGGTAGACCACCTTTTAAAAGGACGAAATCCATTGGCGGCCCAACGTATGGTTAACATTGTAGACACTAATTTCAGTCAACACTTGCAGGTAAAACCATAATTCAAATTTATTGTCCCATTAGTTAAAGTTTGACATCTCATTTAATTGCTCAAAAAATGCCATAATAAGACTAATAAGGGATGAGGAATCTGGACTTGTGAAGTCATTATTTAGCACGAGAAACACGCCAACAAACTTTGGTATGTGTCTTTGAGAAGGCAAGCCTTGTAAAAATATAAAATCAGGGTATCTCTTCGGGGCATAAAATAATACAAGGGAAAGTATACTAAAAAGTACACTTTTCATGCTTAATGTACATGAATAGAACATCTTTAAAAATATTAAAGTATATAGCACTTTTTTGTAATCTAGAGATCTTTCTAGAAACTAAAATTTTCAACTTTATCTCCATCTTTTTTATTTCCTTCAAAAAACCCTAAATCCACTTTCTCTCTCCTCTCCCTTCTCTCTCCTCCTCTTTTCTCTCTAGCTTTGGCGGCAACTCCGGTGACGATGTTGTCCTCGTGCGACTTTGGCAACCTCTCCTGCCGTGACTCCGTTGACCTCACACCACTCTGATACTTGCCTCCATGACGACACCTCCCTTCGCAACTCTAGTGCTTCCCTTGGCAAGATGTCATGCAACTCCAACACTTCCCTTCGCGACTCCAGCGCTTGCTCGTGGTGCAATGCTGTAGCAAGATCGTATGAGCCTCTTGTTGTCAACGCCGTCGTAGGGATCGTTGCCATCTCGACTTTGCGTAACTCCCAATGTGGTCACTCTTCACGTCCGGTCATCTAAGTTCCCTCATCTCCCTTTGCTTGATTAGCCGTCATTCGGTCGACGACGGCATCGGGGCTCCTAACAATCGATTGAATCTGTGGCAGTGGGTAGAGAAAAAGGAGAGAGACTGGGGTAGAGAAGATAGAAACAAGAGTTTTAGGGTTTTGGTGGTATTTTTGGGATTTTAAATAGTGTAAATCAAAATTTACTTTAAAATATGCTATTTTCTTCCCTTTTTTTAGTGTTGGCGTATTAATTTTTATTTGCATCTCACTTTGACCTCTTTGTCTCTTTCTTCCTAAGTAACAACGCTTAAAAACTCATTTTTAGCCTCATTGGGACGACCCCTGTGAGGGGGCTGGGTTCCAACCCCTCGGACTGAATAGAATTGTTCTTTTTTTTTTTTTGAAATGAAATAGAACTGTTCTACAATGCTCAAGGATTTGTACTTCAAGCTAAGATTTGAGGGAGAACTTTTTTCACGTATTAATGTCAAAATCCAGGGATGAAAAGTCCAATATTTTTGTGTGCTAAGTCATATCTATGAACCTGAAAAAATTCGATGTCCTTATAAATATTGCTGCAAGGTTTTTCTAGAACCAAAAGGATAAGTGGGGCTGTTGTGGAGCAGAAAGCAGCGTATTCGAATGAATAAAAGACTAGTAGCCTTTGAAACTTCTCAAAACAGGACCTGGTAATCCTACCAAGTAATAGCCACACAAATGGAATAACATTAAATGACTATTACACCTTTTGCTTTTCTGAATTTAATTTTATCTAGATTGTGGATTTATTAAGCGTTTCAAAGTTCAAACATGTGAGAGGAGTCTTCGGCGGCTTCTGCGGCTGTATACTAGAAAAGGGGAGGCCCAAAATCTAACGGTTACATGGCTAAAAGAAGACGAACACAGGGAGCCCAATAAATATCGGTAACTTTGGTCACGAGGAAAGGAAAATATTCTAAGAATCCTTGTTTCGTGTATTTTTTAAACTTAATGAACTCAAATTTAAATTCAAATATCAAGAATCTTTTAGATTCGTGTTTATTTCACCTAAAATCTGAATCCTTTGAGTATCAAGAATCTAAGTTTTTAGAGTTCTGACCCCTAAACTTTTGATATTCGTATATCTTTGCTATAGTAAAAGCTAAAATTCTCTCTCTTATAGTTAAGAAAAAAAATCATAACTTTTTCATTTGATATCCAAATGTAATGATTCTGTTTTCATTGTGTTCCTAGTGAAGAGAAGAATAAATTAAGATCTATATTACATATTTTTTAATATCATTAACATTAAGATTTTATTAGATTTGTTAATAAATTAAAAACTATTATCACTACCTCTCCCAACACAAATTTCAATTTTATTACTTAGATTAAAACTTAAATGTACATCTAAAAGTCAATTCAAATAACAATTCAAATCACTAACTCAAATCTTAATTTAAATCATATAATTAGGGCTATATAACACACACGCCAACAACCCATGCCCATGCCTGCCCATCTTGAAAAAAGCAGGTTTACGTTAGCAACCCACTAGCGGGCGGGTTGAACGTGCCCACTAATATATTCAAGCGGATGGGTTGAACCTGCCTGTCAATATATTCAGGCGGGTGAGTTCGGTTTTAAGTTTTTGAGGGCAAGTTCAACCCGAACCTGTCTGCCTATATATTAAAAAAAAAAACTAAAACTATATACACTCAGCCAGCCACATGCTCACGAGTCATGACCTAAATCTACACTGCATGCATTAAACCCCAACCCCTCTTTTCATTTCTTCTTCCTAGTTCTCTGCTCCCTAATCAGCCTCTTCTTCTTCCCATTCTCCCTAATCAGCCAGCCCCCATTTTAGTTCAGTGCTTGATTCTACTCATTGTAAGTATTTGTGTTGGTTTTGCTGCTTTTTTTTTTTTCATTTATCTGCTCTGGTCAGTGGAAGAAAAAGGTAAGTAATGGTTCGAAATTGTTTGCAAGGATCTTTGGCTCCAGTTTTGCAATGTATTAGTACACGAGTCAAAGCAGCTTTTGATTATGGTTCGGAGGAAGAAAATAACGAAACTCATTCAAGAAAGAAATGGGATTTATCAGAGATAGAATCCTTGGAAGTTATTGATTATTTAGGAGCCCAAAATGGAAACAGAACGCCAAGAAGTTTAGGTGATTCCTGTCCTGTTTTATGAGGTATACTTAGTGGTTACTTTTCAAGGGAATTTGAATATGGGAATGGGAGGAGCCGAAGTTTTTTATGAAATCCTAAATGTATTATGCTGTATGTGTATGATTTTTTGTATTGCATATTTACACTTTCATCATTTTTTTCCTTGTCTTTTAGAACCATCACCTGCTTTTTATTCAAGTGATTGGATAAAAGGTTCAGGAGGTAAGATTTTGGAATTCATTAACTCTCATACTTTGGACGCAAGCTCTTGAACTTTACTTAACAGTCATAAATTGTATTCATTCACCGGGACGAATGACAAATTTGTCTTAGTACATGTTACTTGTTTTGTATTTCATATTGGTTCGTTTTCTTTACAAATTTGTCTTTTGTGTTTGTTTGTATAAAGGAATGATATTGTTTGTAACATATATATTTTTAGTTATGATGGACCTGTGTTTCTTTCTGGCTTACTAATTGTGAAATTCTTAGTTCATGAATATGATACATCAACATTTCTCAAGTTGTAGCAACAGTTGGTTTCAACAACCGAAGGCTTAAAATTCCGACTAATATAAATCCTCAAGTAGCTGCCTTAATCAAGATCTACTGGGTCAAGTAAGAAAATTCTAAAAATTCCTTTGCAATTTTGTTCATTACTTGACTTTGTTCATCATTTCATTTGCAGTATTCTATTATTTTCGAACCCAGTGCATAGACTTTAATCTTTATGGACTCTTGACTTTGTTCATCATTTCATTTGCAGTATTCTATTATTTTCGAACCCAGTGCATAGACTTTAATCTTTATGGACTCTTGACTTTGTTCATCACTTCATTTATAATTGATGTTTCTTGTTGCAGTAAATAATTATGCTTCTTAATTTATACTTGTGAATATGGTCACTGTCTTTAGGCATTAAACTTGCTTGTTGTTAGAAATGCTTTATGTATTACCATTTATAGTTTTTACAAATTTTCTTCATTTTTTTTTTTTAAAGTTCAAAAAATTACATTGGACAATAGCATAGGTCTAAACCGCTTCAACACTCTCGCACCCGCTTGCAACCGTCCAAAACCAAACCGAAACCACACGTCATGTGATGGGCAGTTTGCGAATTGATTAATTGCCAACCCGCTATCCGAAAAAACCGAACCGCATCCGTCTCAAAACTGCCAAACTGCCTGCTGTTCACCCCTACACATAATTCAAATCAAATCATTAATTTCAATCCATGTACCAAATGGACCTAAGCTTTCATTTGAAAGCTAAGTTAAAGCTTTACATTAATACTATAGCTGTTAAAAAATTTATACAGTTTACAGTTATAACTGATAGGTTGAAACAGAAATTTCAACTAGGTTAGAACTGAAATTTCAAACACCCCTTAACCTTTAAGGTTTAAGGCTTCTCAAACTCGATTTGAATCTAAGTTAGGACGAGTACAACCGATAGCAGGCATCAGGTTTAGACAAAAAAAAAAAAAAATACACGCACTTTTGGTCCTTGTGAAATCAAGACGAGAATTAACAATGAAACCTGAGGAGGTCTCCAAACAACAGCAAGGGGTCCGGTTAATCTTAAGATCTGAACCATTTCGTACGATTTCACAGTTTAAAAACTTTTCTTATTTGGTGAAACTGAGATTGCATCCCTGTTTGGTTTTTTTAAGAAAATATCCGTTTTTGGTTTTTGGTTTTTTATGTATCATAATAAAAACGTAAAGTTTTCACTAAAATTTCTCAAATGTTCCTATTCATGATTGATTGAATAACAAGTGAAGAATGAAGCCTTCATATATAGGCAGTCACCGTCAAGTAATCAACATTAGCACCTAGAACTTGCACCAAGATAATAACAGCGAAAGAAAATACTAGACTTATATTGAAAGGGGAAATAGCACTAGTTCATTCACGGGCCACATAGGGGCCAAACTAAACCTGAAATACAGTTCACACATTTTTAATAAACCAGAAACACGGAAAAAGGCCTTAAACACAAACAGTCCGAAAGAAGTCACTTAAAAGCCACCACGGAGACGAAGGACAAGATGAAGGGTGGACTCCTTCTGAATGTTGTAATCAGCCAAAGTCCTTCCATCCTCCAGCTGCTTCCCTGCAAAGATCAGCCTCTGCTGGTCAGGCGGGATGCCCTCCTTGTCCTGAATTTTTGCCTTGACATTATCAATAGTGTCCGAGCTCTCCACCTCCAAAGTGATGGTCTTCCCCGTCAAGGTCTTCACAAAGATCTGCATGCCACCCCTCAGACGCAGCACAAGGTGAAGGGTAGACTCCTTCTGGATGTTGTAATCCGCAAGAGTCCTTCCATCCTCAAGTTGCTTACCAGCGAAAATCAATCTCTGCTGGTCCGGCGGGATCCCCTCCTTGTCCTGAATCTTTGCCTTCACATTATCGATAGTATCCGAGCTCTCCACCTCAAGAGTGATGGTCTTTCCTGTAAGGGTCTTGACAAATATCTGCATTCCACCACGGAGACGAAGGACGAGGTGAAGGGTAGACTCCTTCTGAATGTTGTAGTCTGCAAGCGTCCTTCCGTCCTCAAGCTGCTTCCCGGCAAAGATAAGCCTCTGCTGGTCTGGTGGGATGCCCTCTTTATCCTGGATCTTAGCTTTGACATTGTCAATTGTGTCAGAGCTTTCAACTTCCAGAGTGATTGTCTTCCCTGTGAGGGTCTTTACAAAAATCTGCATACCACCACGCAGACGGAGGACGAGGTGAAGGGTTGATTCCTTCTGGATATTGTAATCTGCAAGGGTCCTCCCGTCCTCGAGCTGCTTTCCAGCAAAGATGAGCCTCTGCTGATCTGGTGGAATGCCTTCCTTGTCCTGAATCTTAGCCTTTACATTGTCAATTGTGTCAGAGCTTTCGACCTCAAGGGTTATGGTCTTGCCCGTAAGAGTCTTAACAAAAATTTGCATGCCACCACGGAGACGGAGAACCAAATGTAAGGTCGATTCCTTTTGGATGTTATAGTCAGCAAGAGTACGGCCATCCTCGAGCTGCTTTCCAGCAAAGATCAGCCTCTGCTGATCCGGTGGGATGCCTTCCTTGTCCTGGATCTTAGCTTTGACATTGTCAATTGTGTCTGAGCTTTCAACCTCAAGGGTAATAGTCTTTCCCGTCAAGGTCTTCACAAAAATCTGCATACCACCACGGAGACGGAGGACCAAATGAAGGGTCGATTCCTTTTGGATGTTGTAATCAGCGAGAGTGCGGCCATCCTCAAGCTGCTTTCCAGCAAAGATCAACCTTTGCTGATCTGGGGGAATCCCCTCCTTGTCCTGGATTTTAGCCTTGACGTTGTCGATGGTATCTGAGCTTTCGACCTCAAGCGTGATGGTCTTTCCAGTGAGGGTTTTCACGAAGATTTGCATCTATAAATAATGAACAACAACATAACTTAGGACCATAATCTACCCAGAAATTCAGCAAAAATAAACACACAAGAGAAACTCGCATCTATCAACAATGAATGACAACATAAACTTGTAGAAACATCAACCAAGAAATTCAGCAAAAAACCACAAAATAAACTATTTATTTAATTTATTTTCCACAAGAAATTTATTGGTTCAATTGATTATCAAAAAAGCTCCTTTAACTCCCTCTTAGAATCCACAAAATCAAACCATATTTTTCCCCCAAAAGTTCCACACAGAATCAATGACAACATTCCATTAAAAAAAAATTCAACGAAAACAAATCGATAACCAAATGACATCGTCAATCGGCTAAGATTCTATCGGTTCAAATCAAGCGCCTTCGTACAGTTGATTAAAAAAAAAGAGGCCTACCAAGAAATCGGACAAAGCAATACCATAGAAAATCCAATCTTAAATCATCGATTCATTAATCGCCGCAAGAAAAAGGTGAAATCAAAAGAAATCGATCAAAAAGAAAATCAAAAATTCAATTTTTATTTATATTTCCATATTGTGTGTCAGAAAAAAAAACCAATAAATTTCAGACATACAGAGACAAAATTCCTCAGAAGAACCAACAGATCTGCAGCTTTCGAATCATTAAAATGAAGCAAAAGTATCTATGTTCAAATAGAATCTAGAATATAATCAAACACAAAATTCATATTTCACCGAACAAGAAAACAAAAAAAAGATCGGAGAAAATCGAGAAAACAGAGAGAAATTCGGTACCTTGAAGAGTTTTTTTTGCTTCGACAGATTTGTCTTGATTCGCAGCCCAATATGAAATTGCGTAATATGAAGAATTAGGGTTGGGGTTGGGGTTGTACTTATAAGAGGTGAGAGATATCTGTCTATGTTACGACGAAACCAGTGTAGCCAACGAAATCGTGACGCGTGTAGAAATGAGGTGTCAACCTTCAATTCACACGGCAAGTTTGGTATGTTCATTTCTTATTTTCTAAGTCTTCTATCGTAGAAAACGTGGTCAATGATGTCAGGTAGTGTTATTATTTTCTCCTAAAAAAAAGCGTTGTTATGGTTCGCGAAACTGGTGGCAATAAAATAACAGACAAACATTTGACAGGGCGTTTGTTTTTTATTTTTGGTTAAATTTTCAAATTTAAATTTTTAGAATTTTTTTTAATACAAGAAAAGGAAAAATATTACTATTTTTAAGTGAGGTTTAACGTGACTCAAACTTTCAATCTATGATTGGGTGGAAAGACTTACAACTAATTAGGCTACTTTTACTTTTCAATTTTTAGAATATTGTAGATATATGTTTGTTTTCTCTAAAATTTAAATCGAATGAATCTTTTGAATTCAAATTTTTAGAGTTTTATTCTCCTTGAACTCTTTAGATTCGGATATGCTTGTTATAATAAAAGTTGAAATTTTCTTTCTTGAAGAAAATACACACATATCTTGAAAAGTTGTCAATAAATGTAACCATATCTCATTCTGCGAATTGATGGTTGCTTGACGTGGCCAAAGACATCCAAGTGAACAAACTCCAATAATGCCTTTGCTTTGAACCTTGATTCTTCATTCGGTAACTAATGCGCCTTGCCATATTAACATCCTGCGCATACAGTATCAGTTCTAACTTCTAATTGAGGAAGACCCTTGAGCATTGACTTCTATATCATCACCTTGAACTTGTGGTAGCCAACGTGTCCTAACCTTAAATGCCACAAATCCACCGTCTTATTCTTTTATGTCTTGTCTACGTAAGCAGACTCTATTGATATTACATAAATAGACTCTAATCTATGTCCTTCTATTGTCGGTGTGCTAGAGATTTTGATGTCTTAATACACTTTTACATTATACGGGCTGAACATGACATAGTGGCTAGATGACGTTAATTGTGCCATTGATAGCAAATTTTTCTTTATGCTCGGTACATGGTAGACATTGTAGCAATTTGTTAGGACTATAACAAGGCAGAATAGTTGCCTTACCAATATGGAAAATTGGCTACCTCGAGTTATTTGTTGTCACCACTACACGGCTTCCTTTGTACTCTGTCATATTTTGCAGCTTGTCTCGATCACTAGTCATGTGATTCGAGCACCCGAAGTCGACGATCCAATCCTTCTCGTAGTTAATCCGTCGAACGGTAGTCATTGTGAGTGCCTTTTCTTCTTCAATAGCAAATGATGCTTCAACATCCCACTCATTGTTGCTTTGATTCTCTGTCTTGAAGGTTGCTGCATTACTTTATATAGACTATTTCTTAGACCAACAATTTTTAGCCACGCGGCCTTTCTTGCCACAATTGTAACAATTGCCATCAAACTCCTTTTGTTTGGATTGGCTACCCTTGTTGCTATGCTTTTTTGAGCTCCCATTGACTGTGAGTTCCCTTGATGACCACCTGATTTGGCATCATTTCTTCTTGATCCTTTTCCAGTATTTTGTTTGGGTTTGCCTTTGCCCTTACCACTAAAAAACGCTTCTTTCTCACTTTTCGGTGAGACTTCACCCATCTACTTCGCCAGTGCTTCTTAACCAACAAGTAAGTATTTAAACTCAACAAGCAATGGTTAAGTAGGCCAACCTTGTACAACGGCGACAAAGCCTCTGTACTCTAGTCTCTACCCATGAATGATTATTCTATTCATTCTGGATTCTTCAATACGGGCAGTAGGATTAAGTTCTTAAAGTTTACGGGATAATGACTTTATATTTGTAAAATATTGATTGATCATCAGATCTCCTTGTTTTATAGATAACAACTCATTCTCCAAGAGTTGTAGTCTTGTATCATTCTTTCGTAAAAAATAGTGCAACAAAAATGTCCCATGCTTTTTTCGCTGTTTTGGTGTCTCGAATGTCTTCCAACATTTCTTCTTCAATTGTGGTATCTAAAGCAAACATCACTTTGCTTGGCTTAATCTTCTATTTATGCAAGGCATCGCTAGTGTCTTCTGCCGCTAGTTGTGTAACTTCAGCTGACTACCTCCCAACAATCTTGTCCTTGCATGTATGGGTGTTGTAGTTTTGGTTGTTGAGTTTGTAAAATTCCTCCAATTATTTGAAAATCATCCATCGTGTTGGCAGTACCTCAATAATACCAAACAAGTTTTGTCTTTTATAACAAGCTTAAGCTTATAGAGTTTCAGACTACAAAAAAATTCACTAATTATGTATAACTCTCATGAAAACTTTTCGGATGTGTAAGTTAATCAAAGCTGTATCCACATAGCATATTTAAAATTTCAAGAGAGTTTACAATCTAACTCTAGTTTCAATTGTTGACAAAACACTAATTAAGCATACAATATAACTACTATTTAAATACAAGCGACGAATTATGTGCTCAAACACAAAATACAGATAGATAGCAGCAAATTAAATATGTGGTCAAATAATAATCTGGATTACTATTTTGGTGTCAAATTCTGACACTGGAGGTCAATTATGAAGTTAAAGTGTATAGCAAGAGTCCAAACTCCCATGACGTGACATGGCATAAGAAATTGAAAAACTTTTTTTATTCTCGTAATGCTAAAGCCTTACTTTTTATAAACTGTAAACCTTAATTTGACATGTAAGGTAGCCTTAGTTTTTATGAACCGTAAGCCTTAGTACGTAATGTACTTTTAGATCGAGATTCACAATTTTATTAGTAGCATGGGTGTAATCTCGTGAGATTAAACAAGATTGTTGTAAAAAATCAAGAATGAATTTTGGAGGCTAAGCAAATACAGAAATAAGTTGCTTGTGCCAGTGCATGCATATGCTTGAACAAAAAAGGTTAAAACTGTTAACTTATGTACCATAGCTAAGAATTAATAGTTTCACGACACAGAGCATATTTTTAAGCGTCTTCTTGTAATAAGTACAAGGGCACAGAGAGATAATGCAACTATTTATCTTTCTCTGAAATAATGTTCTCTTCCATTATTGCTCTGAAAATAGTGAAGGATTGAAGTACAACAAGCCTCCATCATCCTAATTCACAAAGGAATTTCAAGTCAACCAAAAAAAAAAAAATCACAAAAGAAGACAATAATCTTGAAATGTTTCTATATTGCACAGTCCTATACAAATTGCCCCAAGATTCATCGATTCACAAAGAGTAACAGAAACAGGAAAAAAAAAAAAAGCCACATACGGCCACACTACAGAACATGATTTTAACCTTGCAATATACTATAGCCTACTTTTTAGGACATGCCTAAACTTCAAGAACATGCATAACCTTTTTTTTTTTCTTTTTTAATTTTTACCGTCGACTTGTATCTATTACTTCACCAGGAAAGACGTCAATGGTGTCATTCTGGCGAACATCGTGCCACCGAAACGACATGTCGTCTTCCATGACGGCCTGCCTGTGAATGAAGAAGTAGCCTTTCTGTGGCAGAGGGAAGTTTCTCTCCCTGTTCAGCCTCTCACACTCCCTCCTCAGCACCTTCACCTTATTCAGTGGGTTTATCTCCACCGGAACCTTCATGGTCCCGCACTTGCTCTGCACGAAAACCTTCAAGTAGCTCGTCGGCATCGTTGGCCTCAAAATCACCTCGATCTCCGCTCCGTCGGAGACCCTGCATTCCGCCAAAGAACGGTTGTCTTGCAATTCTTGACGTAATTGGTCACTCCCCAAGGGATAAAGCACCAGAGGCTGGTTGGCGGCAGCGAGAGCCGCCTCCGCCTGGAGGATCTTGTTCTTCAAGCTGAGCACAGTGTCGTTTGCGTTGGCCTCTATCGTCACGACGTGAGTCCCGGGGGTGTTGATTTTGACGCGGAGGCGGAGTAGTGTTGCCATTGGGGGAGCGGACGAGGTGGAGGGGGCCTCGGCGGAGGCGGCGGTGTTGTCGGAGGGGACGGTGAGGGTGATGCGGGAACACTGGTGGATGTCGCAGTTGTCGACGTCGCCATCGTCGGGGAGAACTCGGCCGTTGAAGATGAGGGTTTGGTCGGAGAAGGGAATGCCTTGGTATTGCTCAATCTTCTGTTTGATGTCTTTGACTGTGTCGTAGAAATCCACTTCTATGATGAAGGCTATTCCGTTTCTGGACACGAAGACCACGTCCATTATTTTCGCAACAAGAAGAAGAGGAAGAAGAAGAAGAAGAAGAATGGTGGGTTTGTTGATGATCTGTTCTTGCTAATGCGAAGAAGTGCTTTTCTCTTTGGTTAGGAGGAAAAGCAACGTGGAAGTCTGTTGGGATATATATAGTATCCGATATGACTACTTTCTCTCTCTCTCTTTCTTCCTTTCTTGGTAACGAAATATCCAACGTCTAGTCTCAATTCTTGAATCGTGAATCTTGAATCTTGAATCTTGACGGAAATTTTATGGTATTATATGGATGCCGTTATTTAATTTAGTTGGTCACTAAGTTATATAATGTTAGGATTGATTAATTACTCCTTTTATTATTTTGTCCATGTTCACAACGAAAAATGAAGTTTTCCTAACGAAAAAAATTAAAAGAATAAAAATAAAAAAAATTACAATACATGATAAAGTTATTGTTATGAAATTGAAATTCAATAAAATATTTAGAATATCTTTAAAAATGTTTTTGATTACGTAAAATTACTTTAATGATACTATATTTTATACCATTCAATTATATAATAATCTTATAATCTTCACAAGTTTAGTGATTTTTTTCTCCTCTGTCTATAGTTTTTTCTGTCTTGAGTTTTTACGCAAATCTCTGTGTGTTTTTATTCTTTGTTTTTATAACATTATTTTCGTAACAGATTTCCACTGAAAAAAGGAATTAATATTTTCATGTCAAATTATTTCAAAAGTTCTCTTAAGCTATTTCTTTGGCATGTAAGATTGGAAGTTTGAGGCTTACGGCCCTGATCAAGGACTAAACATACTGCTCACCAATTTATAGTTCTCTCTTATTTTGCAAACACAAAATACATAAATAATTAAGTGCTCAAACACAATACTAATAAATAGCAACAAATTAATTATGTGGTCAAATAATGAAGCGGATTATATTGGTGTCAAATTCAGACACTTGAGGCCAATTATGAAGATAATGTATATGTAAGAGTCCAAACTCCTAAAACGCGACATGGCATAGGAAATGAAGAATGAATTTTGGAGTCTGAGCATATACAGTAAAAGTTACTTGTGCCAGTCCATGCTTGGAAATAAAACTTTGAAACTGTCAACTTATACATTATAGTTAAGAATTAATAGTTTAACAACATAAAGCATATATTTAAGTGCCTACTTATAACAAGAAAAAAGACACAGATTGTAAAGATTTAACGCAGTCATATTGGATTACTAAAATTTAACTGAAATAATATTGCCTTCCATTGCTTTGAAAATAGTGAAATTGAAGTACAACAAGCCCTATCACACCCTAATTCACAAAGCAATTTCAAGCCACCCAAAAAAGAAACTTGACAAAAGACAAAAGAATCTTGAAATGTTTCCTCTATTGCAGAGTCCCTATACAAATGTCTTCAAGATTCATCGATTCACAAAGAGTAAAAGAAAAAGGAAAAAAAAGAAAAGAAAAGAAAAAAGACGGCGGCCACCACAGAACAAGATTGGAACTATGCAAAATACTATAGCCTACTTTTTAGAACATGCCTAAACTTCAAGAACATCCAATATTGTATAGCAGATTGGCGAAGTAACAAAGAAAGAAAAAGACATGCATAAGCTTTTTTGTTTTACATTATTACTTGTTCAGGAAAGACCTCAACGATGTCATTCTGGCGAACATTGTGCCAATAAAACGTTGTCATCCATGACGGCCTGCCTGTGAATGGCAGAGGAAAGTTGTTCTCCCCGTTCAGCCTCTCACACTCCCTCCTCAGCACCTCCACCTTGTTCACTTGGTTCACCTCCACCGCCATCCTCATGGTCCGGCATTTGCGCTGCACGAAAACCTTTTAAGTTGCCGCTCGGCATCATCTGCCTCGGCCTCAAACTTGCCTCAATCCCCGCTCTGTCGGAGACCCCGCAATCGGCCAAAGAACGGTCGTCTTGCAATTCTTGACGTAATTGATCTCTCCCCAAGTGATGAAGCACCAGCGGCCGGTTGGCGGCTGCAAGAGCGGCCTCCGCCTCGAGGATCTTGTTCTTCAGGCTGAGCACGGTGTCTTTTGCGTCGGTCTCTATTGCCACGACGTGTGTTTCGGGGGTGTTGATTTTGACGCGGAGGCGGAGTAGTGTTGTCGTTGGGAAAGCGGATGATGGGGAGGCGGCTTCGGCAGCTTCGGCTAGCGTTGTCATTGGGGGAGCGGACGCGGCTTCGGCAGCTTCGGCGGCTTCTGCTAGTGCTAACAATAAGGAAGTGGACGAGGTGGATGGCGCTTCGGCGGCTTCGGCTAGCGTTGTCACTGGGGGAGCGGACGCGGCTTCGACCGCTACGGCGGCTTCGGCTAGTGTTGTCAATGGGGAAGCGGAGGAGGTGAAGGGGCCTTCAGCGGTGTTGTCGGAGGGGGCTATGAGGGTGATGCAGGACTGCTGCTGGATGTCGCAGACGTCGACGTAGCCGTCGTCGGGGAGAACTTGGCCGTTAAAGATGAGGGTTTGGTCGGAGAAGGGAATGCCTTGGTATTGCTCAATCTTCTGTTTGATCTCTTTGACTGTGTCGTAGAAATCCACTTCCATGATGAAGGCTGTTCCGTTATTGGACACGAAGATCACGTCCATTTTTTTTCACAAGAAGAAGAAGAATGGTGGGTTTTGTTGTTGATCTGTTTTTGCTAAAGTGCTTTTCTCCTTGATTAGGAGGAAAGGCAATGTAGAAGTCTGTTGGGATATATCTAGTATCCGATATGTCTACTCCCTCTCGCTCTGTCTGTCAATATTCAACGTCTAGTCTTGATTCTTGAATCTCGATGGAGATTTTATGGTATTATTACATCGATGCCATTATTTAATTTAGTTGGTCATTAATTTATATAATGTTATGATTAATCAATGACTCTCTTTATTATTTTGTCCATGTTCACAACGAAATTAAAATTTTACAGATTAAAAAAAAATCAAAAGAATAAAACAAACCTGCTCATATAATAGTTATTGTTATCGCAAATACTCGAATGCATATACAATATGCCTTTTTCCTTTTTTTTTTTTTGAATGACATATGAATGGAAATTACTAGTGGCAATGAAATTCTTAAAAATTTGTTGCTGAAAAAAGTTGCGGAAAGAAAAAAAGTACTGAAGATCAAAGAACCTTCAAAAATAATAACACAATTTAGGCCAATTTAACATAAACATCATCAATTCATCGTGAATATTTACAATGGAAGCAAGCATTCATCGAGTATATGTGCAAGGGCCTATAAGAACACAAATTTCCTTTGCTTGCATTTCTTTTTTTTAAAACTTTTTTTGTCTTTTTTTTTTGGTGAATCATGTATTTTAACTAATTTGCCCTTTAATACATGCTTTCTTGCTTATTCATACTAGAGATCTTGTATTTTTAAAATGTTTGCCGTTGAAAAATTTTTTTTTTCCCTAACTCACTTTTTAAATAGCTTTTTTGCAAACACGCCCCTGCTTAGAAATATTCTACACAGTCCTCCAAAATATTATTTTCTCATTTATGACACTAATAAAGACTATTTTTCCTAACTGCTCCACTGTAAAATCACGCATCTTGCTCAAACCTGTCCGAATACCTTTTTAAAAATCTTACATTTACAATTTGAGTCTTAAGTCTGAACATGGAATTTGATTTTTGAATAAGTCTTATTATTTAAGCTTTTAGTAGATAGGGATTGAAGCGCCTTGGGCGAATTGTAATCCACGCTTCCTATTTTATTTTCATAAATGTTTCATGTTGTAAATTTCTATATTCTATGCTCTTTAACTATCTATACTATATGGAATAGAAAGAATGCATTTGTTTTTCAACTTTTTTTAAACCACCGTTACGTAAAATACAAAATTCTCAATTTTCTTTATATGGGTTGGCTATATTAATTCTTTTTATATATCTGTGTTTGGACATTGAACTCAAATTATAAATTGAATTGGCATATATTTATCAACTTTTAATTTGTAAAAAGCAACCATCGATAGAATTTTTAACAATAAATTAAAGATCTACTTTCAAACAGTTAAGTAAGATTAACAGCTTTCGATTTTTTTTTTTTTAAAACCACCATCGACATGGTTGTTTTCAATCCCGTTCATGCGTATATATGTTCTTCTACGGAGTCTTTGCATTTCATTTATGAAAAAAAAAAATCCTTTCAAAAACAAATAAATAAATAATGTTTGTATTAAAGAAAAAAAGCCTTTGGCAGTGCTATAAAATATTGAATAAGACTATTGAGAGTCGAGATCTATTGTCTCTAATTGTTGTTTCCTTAGCTGTCCTACTATATAATAAAAAAAATTGATAGCACATCCCTAATTGTTTAAGGAAATTTAACACTATCTGAAAAAATTAACGGCGACTAAAAGTCTTAATTTCTAAATTTCTATCTGAGTTTTTTCGTTTCTTTTTTTGGTATCTCAAAAAAGAAACAAAAAAATAAAACATAAAGAAAAAGAGAAATGCTCAGATAAAATTTTAGCTTCAACCGAGCTATTGTTCTCTTCAATCTCCATTTTCTCCGTCCCCTTCGCCTTAAGTTGAAGTCAAAGCTGCAAAAACAAATCGTCATATTGATGTTGTATTTATACTTGCTCATTTTTTTTTTTATTGAACAGCAAGAAATACATCCCAAAATGGGGAATCACAACCAATGTATTATATATACCTTAATTGAGTAGGAAAAAAAAACATTAATTTTTGAACCATGTCTTCATATAAGAATTTCTCTCGGTGGGTAAAAATTAAAGAAGGTGGATTGATCTAAATTTATGGGTGAGAAAGCATGAAGACGTCTCTGGATCTCGTAAAAAAAAATGGAGTGATGAGACGAGAAAATTTGCATAGTGGAAATAGTGGCAAAGAAAAGAGGGACGGAGAGCCTTTTTATTGTGTTAAATAATGAGTCATCTGTCGATTTTTTATTGATGGACCAGCCAAATGGATATCAATAGGAGACAGCAGATCTAGTCTGGACGTTTACGTCTCAAGGTTTTTAATATCTCCTATACATAAGCACAGATTTCGGATTACAAAGCTGAAGCAAGCGTATTAAGTTAATTGTTTTCGATTTATTGGTAAAAATCGTAATAAGTAAATGTACCAATTAGGGCTTTATGCAATTGCCTATTTTACCTATAGGTAGAGCCGAGGTAATTAGTGCTTTATGCAATTAGTAGAGCTGGCCATTACCTTACATTCCCTTATTTGCTTGGAAAATAGTTAAAGATTGAAGTAGCAAATTTCTAATACCAAAATAGTGAAAAAACATTTAAAAAAAAAAAAAAAACTACACACCACTTTATTATGACTATCATTTGTGTGTTTCATTTCTTGCCATTGAAATAATTATATATTATATATGCTTTCCCTTTCCCCATCACTTTGGTTGATCATTGATGTATATATTATTATTATTATTATTATTACTACTGTTGTTGTTGTTGTTAATGCTGTTGAAAAAAAAAAAGAGCTTTAATCGAATGAAAGCCAAGTGTACTGATCGAAAGTGGTGAAAAATCGATGCCACATACACTATCGACATGGTCAATAGGTTAACCGGATTGCCACTTGCTAGTAATTCGATCTTCGATTTTGAAATTAAGACGGTTAATCAGTAACTGAAATTGTTCAGTCAACGTATATGCTAATTTTTTTATACATGCACAAAAATATATATATATATATATATATATTTTGTGAATTTATATGTTCTAAAGATAAAAAAAAGCTCAAGCCCATATTGTTTAAATAAAAAAGTAAACATTAATTTTATGAGGATATTGAAACTCTAAACTGGACAGACTGACCTTTTAAGAGGGAAAGCAAAACCTTTAAAAATTTAATTTCTACCTAATAATATGTTCGGTTAGACTTTGTGTTTCTTGCAACTTTTATGAGACTAATGACTATGTTGGTGTCATTATATCTGATCATTTTTGGTAAAAATAAACGATAAATTTCATGTCTAACTCATAATATCATATGATTCCATTGCAAAAATTTGGATCGATCGTTCTCTCTTCTTAATCGATTCAGTTTTTATTTTACAAATGTCGATAATTGATTGGTTTTGGTTACCAACTGTTAGGAATCCAACCAAAACCACCGGTGTTTTAGCCTTATCTTAAAATTACAAGAGAAATACCTTCATTCACGTATTTGATTCAAGTGCCTTCATAGATAATAAAGCTTTTGTGACGCAACCTATGATTATTAGTTAAAACATATTAAAAAAAAAAAAAAAACTACACATGCGCTGGAGAGAAAGGCAATAAATTATAAATCTCTAAATTTATAGGCTGTTTAGTTTTGTCAGTTGCTACAGCCAAAACATTTGATTTCTGTTATAGTATTTTTAATAAAAATTAATTTAAATCATTAGTTTTAATCAATATTCTCAAATATTTTATTAATGTTTAGCGACCGATAAAAAATTGCTCCAACGCTGATCGATTAATAACGAGACGAGTAAAATAAAAAAAAGAAAACGAAGCATATATTTGGCCACCGCTACTGAACAAGATTGGAACTTTCATTATAACTTACTTTTTATGCTACTGATCATGGCTAAAAAATTCTAAGAATGTCCAATGTTCGTAGCACGTTAGACAAAGAAAGAAAATAGAAGTTCATGGAAAAAGGGAAAAAAAAAAAAAAAAGGAAGAAAGAAAGAAAAAAAAGAACAAAAACTAAAATCAATTAGTCACGCATGACCCTTTTTCACGATCCACCTGTAACGCTACCAGGAAAGACCTCAACGGTGTCTCCCTGGCTAACATGGTGCCACCGAAACGACTTGTCGTCGTCCATCACTTCCTGCTTGTGAATGAAGAAGTAACGCCCCCCCGGCGGCAACGGGAAGTTGAGCTCCTGGTTCAGCCTCTGACACTCCTTCCTCAGCTCCACAACGTTATCCGCTGGGTTCACTTCCACTGGAACTCTTTTGGTCCCGCACTTGCTCTGCACAACCACCTTCAAGTACTTGTTCGCCGACGACGACACTGCCGGCCTCCTAAAACTCAACTCGATTTCCGCTCCATCGGAAACCTCGGATTCCCCTAAAGAGCGATGGTCTTGCAATTCATGACCTTTGAAGTGAAGCACCAGTAAGGACCGGTTGGCGGCGGCGGCGAGATTAGTACCCGTCGTTTTCTCTGCGGTTTGGAAAATCTTGCTCTTCAGGTTGAGAACGGTGTCGTTCAAGTCCGACTCTATCGTCAAGACGTGGGGTTCCGGGGTGGTGGGGATTTTGACGTGGAGGCGGACCGGTTTCTCGTCGGAGGCGATGATAAGGTCGATGCGGGAGTTGTGGAGGAGGACGCAACTGGCGATGTCGCCGTCGTCGGGGAGGACTTGGCCGTTGAAAACTAGGGTTTGGTCGGAAACGGGAATGCGTTGGTACTTCTCAACCTTCTCTTTGATCTCTAAGACTGAGTCGAAGTAACCAACTTCTATAATGAACGGTCTTCTCTTTCGGGGCTCGAAGATTAAGTCCATTTTTTCACTACAACAACAAGAAGAATTAGCTTTATGGGTTAGTAATTTATATATATGAGAGTGTGTATAGGAATATTAGTTGCAACAATCTCCTATAATCTCGACGGGAAATATTATGCAACAAACATCAGGCAATGTGTAGTCTTGAAACCATATTTTGTGGTATTACATCAATGACCAAGTCTTTTAACTCATTCAAGTTATGGAATAGAAAATAAAGTCATTAACTAGCCCTCTCTACTAATTTTTTTCCACGTTTACAACAAATAAAATAAAATAAAGTTTAGTTAAAAAAATGTTTTCAAAACAAGTTAAAATGTTTTTGTTTTGAAAAATGAGAATATTTTAGAAATTATACTGAGAGTGTTTTAAAATTTTTGCCTCAAAAAATATGCGAAAACATTTCTAAAAATTCTGAGAATAAAAACAAAAGGAAGTTTCTCCAAAATATAAAAAAATATAGCACAAATACACATATAATAATGAATATGGCACACCATTTAGGTTTCATTCCTCAAATCTTAAAAATTTTTATGAAAAAACTTAGTATTGATAAGGATAATTGAACACTCAAAGAACATGGTTTCAATTTTTTTTTTTTTAAAGGTGGTTTCATGGAACATATTGTTGTGCTAGGGTTTTCCTATTGCTTCACTATGCGTCGCCCCCTCTTTTTGTAGGTCCTGAATCAGACCCCTGCTCTAGGTTGATTGCCTTGATTCGGGCCCAAGAAGAGGAGCGACACCTTCATTGGTCGTGGAGCATGGAGTATATGTCGGGAGTTGGCTGACTGGGTCGTGCTTCGGGATGTCAAAATGGGAAGTCATGCTTGCTCTACGATGACAGGGGCTGGGGCGATGGGTGGCTGAGTGATGGGGGTGGTGTGTTGGGCTGCTGCTATCTTTGCTGGGGTAAACGGGGCCGTATTGAGAACCTAGGCGGTGGCAATGCAAAAGGTGTAGTGTGGCTGTTCTTTGGTGACAGTGGCAGGGGCCAAGGGAAGTCGAATGGGTGCGATGGTGAGATTGATTGCTCTCTTTATTGGGGTGGAAGAGATAGCTAGATCTAGCAGATGTGGTAGCTCCCTAGTGATGGGGCAGGGGCGAAGGTAGCCCTATTGGTGGCTTGCGGCAAAGTTAGGGATGGCAGAGGAAAGGGTTGTGGTTGGGGATTAGATCTCGACATTGATGTGATAGGTCATGGCTAAGGCTTTTCGGCTTGCTCGGCGTATTTGTAACGCCGACTCTGACATTTTTTCTATGTTTAGTTTTCTTCGTTCAATAATAGCGGTGATGTTTCCACCTATGTATGGTGTATTGTGTTTCGTTTTTGTTTAGTCTATAGGTTATGGTTTGTATTGCATACCTGCTAATTAGCAACGTTGTGTGTGATGACTAATGGTTAGATTTACATCTATCTTGGGTTGTTTGGGCACCCACTAGAGTAGATTTTATTTTAATCAATTGCTGTCATCCACAGATGATAGCGGTATGTTGTAACAAGCCGTTGAAGAACTCTATTTTAGATGTCGAGCAGGTCATTCTCCATTGGGTCTTGATATTGTATTTTGTCCTTATACTTTGCTTAATTTTACCAGTGGATCAAATTGTTTGTTTGGGATCATTTATGCTTACAGTTGGCAGTGTCATGCAACTTTTTTGTACAAATTTTAATGGAATGAAGTTCCATTTTCTCAAAAAAAAAAAAGGATAATTGGCTTTTCAATTTAAATAGTTTGTGCTTATCTTATAGTAATTTAATTTAGGATGTTCGATATACTCTTTAAAGTTTGGCCAAAATAACTTCTATCTATCTTCTAATGGATGTGAATTAGCAAAGATAGAGGTTTAAAGATTGTTGATCATTTAAGTGGTTACATACGAAAAAGGAGATATAAATTAATAATTAAGGTGAACCAAAGAAGTCTATTTCTTGAAGAATTAATAATCTTAAAATCTCAGTCATAGATATAAATTCTATTGCAATACAATACATAGTTTAAAATAGTTGAGCAGTGTGCATTTGCTAATCAGAGTTAGCATCACACGCTAGAAAAAATTAAAAAAATAAAAAATAAACTGTTAAAAACGCTCTTATTTCCCGTGATATATATATGAATATTGTGGTTTGAAAAGATAGTGATAATTTCTTGTGCCTCAGCCAGGCAATATGCTTACAGAAATGAGAGGAAAAATTATTCGATTTCCCTTGAGCCTCGACCAATGGGGCAAAATAGGGTAAAGGCCCTAGTGTTTGTAGCATGGTGATTATGTTTACATTTTTGGTTATGCAAAATATACTAACTATATGATATTATATATGATGTTAAGCTATGATTGCTGATTAGGTTCTTGAATATTATATTCTCATTTGTGATGAAAGGCGTCTATTGCATATTAGAATAAATAGAAGTTAGAGCTACTCACTTATGAGGTCTTGCCTGTCCACAGCCAAAGCAACAAAATTTTGTGTCAGTTTCAAATCCACGATTGCTGTTGTACTGGAATCCCCTATAAATGCTGAAGCATACAAATATCAAGATCACGAGAAATTAGTTAGCAGAGCTCCGAAATGCAAAAAAGCTTCTAATCATAGTAAGAAACAAATTCAACTCGTGTTCCTTTGTTCTTGTCTTTTTTTATGTCTCTCTAATAATACCATTTTATCTCAAAACATAATGAAACAAAATGTAGATTTAACTTAAGCATATTGTCAAATATGCAAGTGATTTAAAACTAACGTAATTACGATAAGTTGCTCTCTTTTACATTGTTAGATGAAAAAAGCAGGAAAAGTTTTAAAAATTCTTCCTATACTTTAGTCAAAATTTAATTTTACTTCATGATCTTTGAAATGCAGTATGTGACCTCAATGTTTAAAAACGCTGTGAAAATAATCCTTCAGCTAGATTGTCAATGAATTGGTCCCAAACAATCAATGGAGAGGCCATTTTATGCTTGAATTGGAATTATAATCCTACAATTTCTCTGGTTTTACCATACGTGATTTTCACCTTTGGTTTCTCTAACTTATTGAAAAAAACGCTCTAAACTATATGTGATTATGCAAGGGTAATAATTGCAGTAGTGATTGTTTATCACAAATTTTGCATTTTAGCTTTTCTTAATCACATTATTAGACGCTCTCAGAACCTCGAAACCCACACATTAGTCAACAATTATTTTAGTATAGCACACGAATTTGCAAATGGCTTAACTACTTAATCATTCGGCTGGTTTATCTATTAAAAATAAAAATAATCTACTGCTGCATCGAATAGGATTTGTTTGTGATTAATTGCTTGATTTCACTTTTGATCGTCGTCATGAAGTAAAAATAATTTCACGTTTGAATCCCGTAAAAGCTACATGTAGGCAACAGAAAAATTACAAAAAAATGAGTATCCACATTATCACAACTCTAGAATAATTAAAATTAGTTAATCTGTTTTCGATCTAATTTTATTGAAAAAAAAATGAAGAAAAGAGACCCATCGATTTGAGTACTTTTTCGCGTAAAACTTAGCTGTGGTTAATTGCCTTTTCCTCAACTCCTTTTTTTTCTGCACAATATATAATACTAAATTATGAAACGTTTCTTTAACTTACTATTTAAGTTATAAGGTAATCGTTAACTTATTTAAGTTATGTTAAGAGCAAAAAACAAGTCATTGACTTAGTCTCTCTACTATTTTTTCCACCTTTGTGTTGCAAATTAGAAGCTCTATTTATACCAAGAACAAAAAAATATACGAACAAAAAATAAATAAAAACACACAAAAGTCATAGTCATTGGCCCTTAATGTGAGAGCTATATTCATTTTCAACTATTACATAATAATTCACTATGATAACGAAGAAGTTTACAAGAGAAAAATTTTACACTTTCTCTGAAGAATTTTTCTCTAGCCTCTCTCTCACTCTAATTTTTTGAATTACATTACACATAAGAAAAGAACACAACCTATCTATATATAGGTTTCAATAAAAATGGGTAACAAAGACCTAAAAATGCAAAATGGCAATCCTTACTTGTTGACACACGCGGCCGCGCTTGTGAACTTTTGCCTCATGCTACGAATTTTTCTGCCTCGCATGCGGTCATGGAGTAGATGGGCATAGACATGTCTGCTCTTTGTGACTTCGTGCGGCCACACACCTTTCTCTCTATGGGCACGTACAGCTTCTATCCCTCCACACAGCCGCATGAACCTTCCATCGAGGGACGCTCACCTAAGGTCAAAAATACCCCTTTTTTCTTGTGTTTTTCTTCTTTTCTTCCTCCTCCTTAGTAAAATTTTGGGCTGAGGGCCTAGAGAGGGGGCTTCTCACCCCCCTTCCAACCCCCACGGCAACCTTACTGGGAAGGTCGATGCCTATAATTCTCTGCATGAGGTGATGTTTTGAAAGGGCGTTATTTAGGCCCCATATTTCTTAACACTTTACAACTAAGAAAAAAAGTTCCATTAAAAAATAATGAAAAATTAAGTTTCCTTAGAAATTATCAAAAAATAAAGCATAATACACACAATGGCACATCATTTTAAAAAATAATAATTAACCTCAACAAAATTACCCACCATGTTTTATTACTCAAATCAAAATTATCTTTGTTAAAAAAAACTTAGTATCGATAAAGATAATTGGTTATTTAATTTAACAATCTTGTATTTATCTTATACATAGTAATCTAACTTAGGGAGTTTGATTATATGTTGTAGATTATCTCCTTAAAAGTTTGGAATTGTTGACCTCTAATTTAACGGGAAAGTGTATTTGCTAATCATGGTTGGCATTGACGCCCTAGAATCAACAGGAGAGAGAGTCTATTGAACATTATTGTGGGTTTGAAAAGATGGTGATGATTTCTTGTGCCTCAACCAAGGCAAGGCAATGTTTGCCTATATGAGTCAGAATCAAAACTTTTGATTGCTATAGTGTAAAGCTCTTACATGCTATAGTGTTTTTAACCATAATTGATTTAAATCATTGGTTCTAACTAATACTCCTAAATATTATTAGTAGTCCTATGAGCACCAACCGGCAACAATACCTTACAGGCCTGGTGTTAGTAGCATGTGCACATGCATTCTTTGCAAAAATGAGTAGATGATGATTATGTTTACATTTTTAGTTATGTCAATATACTGTTATATTATATATGATGTTTAAACTATGATTTATGATTCGTTTCTTGATTATATTCTTATTTATGGTGACAGACGTCTATTAATCTTTGTGATGCGAATATATTAGTGCTAATTGTCTCTTATTTGGACGGTTTTTGTGTGTTACATATCAGAACAGATAGAACTACTCGCTTAATGAGGTCCTTTGCTTATCCACAGCCAAAGCAACAAATGTCAAACGATTGCTATAATACTGGAATCCCTATTAGGATGCTGAAGCATACAAATATCAAGATCACAAGAAATTAGTTGGCTGAGCTCTGAAATGAAATGAGAAAAGCTTCTACTTACCGTAGGATGAATTAGACTCATATGTTCTTTTGTTCTTATCTTCTTTTTTATGTCCTTCTAATTGTACCATTTCATCTCAAGAAATAATAAAACAAAACATGTAATGTCAATATGAAGTGATGTGAAACTAACTTAATTATGATAAGTTGCACTTGTTTATGTTGTTAGATGAAAAAAGGGGGACAAGTTTTCAAAATTCTTTTAAAATCTATATTAGTCGAAATTTAATTGGGTGTTTGGTACATTAGTTTAAATTAATTAAAAACAATACAAAGCTCTCACATGTTACAACATTTGGACCAAAAGTTCTCGTTCAAACTAATATGCCAAACAACTAAGTTTACCCCATGGTCGTTAAAATGCAGTATGTCTGAGACCCTAATCTTTAAAAACGTTATGAAAACACTACAGCCCTTGTGCTAGATTATAATCCATGAATTGGACCCAAAAAACTCAATTAAGAGGCCATTTTATGCTTGAATTCGAATTATACTCTGATAAATGAAAATAATATGGCACATAATCTTAAAAATAATAACTAATTAATATAATAAAACTACCCACCAGGTTTTTTTCCTCAAATTTTAATAACTTTTGTAAAATAAAAAACCTAATGTTGACAAGGGTAATTTTTTTTTTTGGTGGATATAAAGATCCATGTTGACAAGGGTATTGATTATTTAATTTTAATGGTTTGTATTTAACTCATAGAAATTTAATTTAGGAAGTATGTTGCTAATCATCACTTTAAAGTTTGGCCAGAATCAGAGATCTTTAGCTATCTAATTTCTAATGGAGGTAAATTAGCAAAGATAAAGGTTTTATGATCGTTGATCATTTAAGTGCTTAATTACGAGAAACAACACTTAGTTGTAAGTTTGAGCTCTATCTTGAGACTGAATTAGGAAGGAGTCTAACTTTGAGAATAAATAATGTTAAAATCTTGGTCAGATATTTGAATTTTATTGCTATGCAATGCATAGTTTGAAAGAGTTGAACTCTTATCTAACGGGAATGTGAATTTACTAATCAGAGATAGGATTGACACGCGAGAATTCACCAAAAAAAAAAAAAAAAAAGACTGTTGTTATTGTAATTTGAAAAAATGCTGGCGATTTCTTACATGATCTACGTAGGCAATAATATGCTAACAGAAACAAGATAAAATGTGATTTTTCCCTTTGCCAGTTCGACCAAGGCAAAATAGGGTAAACAATTGTATGACACCATATAGGCCCTAGTATCATGTGCACACGCATTCTTTGCATCAATGAGTATAAAGCGAGTATGTTTACATTTTCTGTTTGTGAATATACGAGGGCTGTATATTACATTATATATGATGTTACATTATGATTATTGATTAGTATGTTAATTGTTGATTATATTCTTATTTATGATGACAGGTGTCTAATCTTTGTAGTGTGAATATATTGGTGTCTGGATCTTTAGTTCCAACCCATCAGTTATAATTACGAATAGTATGAAGCTTTCAGCAGCTACAGTAAAAAGTAAAAAATTGTTACAGTATAAAGCTTTCATATGTTATAGTTGGAGGAGGAGCCAAAAAAATTAGTCAAGAGCATAATATAATTTCAAGAGGCAAAATATAATTTTAAATGGGTGGAGCATAATTTCAGTAGGATAAAATATGATTTCTATAAAATTTTATGACCAATGTTGGGAAAAAAAGAGTTTAGAGGGTGGCCATTCACCCTAATCCGTGCGTAGCTCTATCTTTGGCTATAGTTCTTAAACTTAAAAATGTTTGTTACAGGTGAAGATTCAAACTTCCTATAATAATATTATCTCTTTTTTGGACAGGTTTCGTGTGTTGCATACTGTATATTACAATATCTAGATAGAACTACTAACTTACGAGGTCTTGCCTATATCAACAAAATCTTGCATCTGTTTCAAATTAACTGGAATCCTCTATTCGAATGCTGAAGCATGCCAAATATTAAGATCACAAGCTTCTTCTCATCAAACAGAAGAAAGTACTCAACTTATGTATCCTATTGCTCCTGTCTCATTACATGTGGCCACACTACTTTATATATCTCAAGAAATAATAAACAAAATGTTTTAATCGAAGTTTATATATCCTCAATGTGAAGTGATCTGAAATTAAATTATGATAATCTGCACTTGTTCATGTTGTTAGATGAAATTAAAAAAAGAAAAAAGAAGAGAGAGACCGATACTCTAGTCAAACTTCAAGTATACCCCCATGATCTGTGAAATGCAGCATGTGCAGACTTCATTCTTTAAAAAAAGTTATAAAATAGCCCTTCTGCTAGATTGTCAGTAAATTGCCGCCCCAAAAAAAAAGAAAATCAATTATGAGGCCATTTTAAGATGGAATTGGAATTATAATCCTACAAGTTCTCTGGTTTTGCTGTATGAGATAGCTTTTCAGCTTTGGTCTTTCAAACTTGTTGAAAATTATCACCTTAAACTGTTGTGGGCCACTTCAATCAACATGTGATTATGCGAGGGGGATAAATATTGCTGTCGTGATTAATCACAAATCTTGCAATTTAGCATTTCTTAATCGGCTTGTTAAGGACGCTATTGAAACCTCTAAAACCTATGGATTAATCAAAAAATGGGAAAAGAACTTGCAAATAGGAGTAGAGGATGTTTATCTCAATCAACATGCTGGTATTAAAATGAAAAAAAAAAAAAAAATCAGCTGCTGGTGTATTCAATAGGATCTGTTTGTGTGTATTGCTTAGATCGTCATCAAATAAAAATAGTTTTGTTAAAATTATAGCCCACATAATTAATTAAAGGCCTATAAAATTTATCAGATTTATTTATTTATTTAGTTTAATAATTATTTAAATGCTAAAATTCTATCGGCTATGAGAAGTTGCAACTCTTATTAAAAGATGTGTTTATTTTTGAAAAGATATGTCTATATCTGAAGAGATATATGTTTTGATGGAAAAGCACCTATTGAGGGTCTATAAATAAGAGTCTAGTCGTCTCTCCACTCAATCAATTTGTATTCTTTTCTCTATCAAAAAAAGGACTTTAAAGAATTTGTGGGTTTAACAATTTCTATTCTAGAGTTTCTAAAAATTGAAGCTATGAATCAAATTACATTCTAAATCTTCTTCTGTAAAAATTATTAAGTTATAAAATTTTTAAAAATAATAGATATAAAGGTTATTATTTATATGTGATATCAAGGGCAATTAGGCTTTTAAAACTCATGATTCTTCCTTTACCGTTATATTCCATATCATGGAACCGAATTGTTACGAACTGTTATCAATGCCAGGCATTTATTACCATTCTGGGCATTTATTGTGGCTCTCATCGTACACTCTAATTCTTATTTGTCTTTGAATTTAAACAAAGGGAACAATATTGAATTCGCAGTTTTCGTATGACTAAAAAAAAAAAAAAAAAAAAAAAGAGTCTGTGCAATATAATAAATGCTTTGCAGTGTAATAGATTGTCTATTAATGTACGAGATAAATTGTATATCACTGTAAAGAAAACTTTTATTTTTTTCTTTGTTTTCTTTGTATGCCCAGTGCATGCGTGCGCATGTGTATATGAATTGATGGAAAGCAGCATTTTTTTTTGTTTCTTTGTTTCTCATACACACGCAGAAGAGGATACAAAGAACAAACAAAAAAAAATCGTATATATATTTTAGAAATCCGCTGACCAAAGGCATTAAATTAACGTAAAAAAAAAAAAAAAAAAGCCTTTTCTCTTCAATCAATAAAAGTTGTTTGCATATAAACAATTTTGTCTGCATTGTATATCTCATATATATTGATGTTATGCAATTGATGTAATATGTACTATTTTGTTTTGTTTTAATAAAACATGTATGTACAATATTACGTTTATGGGAACTTTTAAGTAAAGGTTGTGATGTATGTATGTACTTGATCATAATTAATTACTTAATTGAAACAAGTAAAACTATTATTTCTGATGTTGAAATTACGTTATTGTAATTTGTTAGTCATTAAAGTGGCCAAACTTTAAAGCTTAGTAATTTTTAAATTGAAAAATAAAAATTTAACAACTCATGAATTTTGATGCTTATAATTGAGATGACATTTATGGATTATGAGTTATTGAATTTCATCTATTATAAGAACTTAAGAATCGCCTAAAAGTTGATTAGCTTTCTTTATAATTGATGAATATGATAGTTAGTAATTAATATATCCTATTATTTTGTTTGTTTATCCAAAGATAGCAAGCGTTTAATTAGACATATTTATGATTACCAAATTAAATTTTTTATTTTTAATTAGCATCATTTATAGTTTGTATGTCTTAATATCACCCAAAAGAGAACTAGGATATACAGTTATTGTCTTAGTTTGAATCTAATGATGTGATCATTTCAAACCATTAATGTATGTTTCTTGCATATTTGCAGTATCTGTTCCTGTTTCTTTGCATTTGCATTTTTCACCTGTTCTTCTATTTAATGGATTGAATTTCTCTTATTGGTGTAAACAAATCCAATTTCACTTAGGTGTCTTGGATCTTGATTTAGCACTTCAAGTTAAGGAACCCACTGCTATTACTGACGCTGGTAGTGAGAAGGAGAAATCTTTTCATAAAATATGAGAAAGGTTGAACAGATTAAGTTTAATGTTCATATGGATGACAGTAGCAAACAATATTAAAAGTACTCTTTCTAAGACTGAAAGTGCTAAGGAATTTATGAAACTTGTGGAAGAGCGCTCTCAAGCTGCTGATAAGTCTCTTGCTAGTACATTAATGACTAAATTGACCAATATGAAGTTTGATGGTTCTTGTACTATGCATGAGCATGTCCTTAATGACAAATATAGTAGCAAAATTAAAGTCTTTGGGATGTCTATGGATGATTTCTTTCTAGTACAGTTCATTCTCAACTCACTTCCTCCTGAATAATATGGTTCATTCCAGATGAGCTATAACACAATTAAAGATAAATGGAATATTAATGAATTGACAGTATGCTTGTTCAAGAGAAGACGAGATTGAAGAATCAAAAATCTCATTCCATTCATCTTGTAAATCAAAAGGCTAAAAAGAGTACTAACAAGAAGCCTAGAAAGAACAAGAAGAAAGGGTTCAAGGAGTTGCATAACCTAAACGAGTCAACTCAAATCCACAAAAAGGAACACAATGTCAAGTGTTATTTTTGTAACAAATTTGGGCACTTAAAGAAAGACTGTCAGAAACGTAAGGATTGGTTTGAAAAGAAAGGTAAGCCTTGTGCTTTAGTTTGTTTTGAATCAAATTTAACTGAAGTTCCTTACAATACTTGGTGGATGGCAGTCCCGAAAACAGGGTTCCTAGTAAGGCAGTCCTGAAAACTCCTTTTGAGATGTGGATGACAAGGAAACCTAGTTTAAGGCACCTGCATGTTTGGGGTTGTCCAACGGAAGTGAAAATTTTGCAATCCACATGAAAAGAAATTGGATTTTAAGACAACCAGTGGTTATTTCATTGGTTACTCTAAAAAATCCAAAAGGTATAAATTTTATTGTCCTACCCATAGTATAAGAATAGTAGAATCTGAAAATGCTAGGTTCATCTAGAATGGTGAAATTAGTAGGAGTGGAGAACCACGTAATTTGGTCATCAAATAAGTTAGGGTAGAAGTACCTTTACCTATAACTTCCAAGATTGGTCCTAACATTGTTGTATAGCCTAACAATGTTCAAGAACAACATGTGAATGGCCAACCACTTCACGATGAAGTTGTACTCAACAAACCAATAATAGTTAAACCACAAGAAACTGTATTAAGAAGATCTCAAAGAGAAAAACAATCTACTATTCCTGATGATTATGTAGTTTATCTACAAGAGTCTAAAATTGACTTAGAAATTGATAATGATCAGATTTGAGATCCAGTTTTGTTTTCACAAGCCATGGAAAGTATGGATTCTGACAAGTGGCTCAATGCCATGAAAGATGAGTTAAAATCGATAGATCGAAATCAAGTTTAGGACCTTGTTGAGTTGCCTAAAGGTTGCAAGAGAGTCGGGTGTAAATGGGTCTTTAAGACCAAGCATGACTCTAAAGGCAATATTGAACGGTACAAGGCTAGACTTATTGCCAAAGGTTTTACTCAGAAAGAAGGCATTGACTAAAAAGAGACTTTTTCATCGGTCTCTAAGAAAGACTCACTCAAAATTATTATGGCATTGGTGAATCATTTTGATTTAGAGTTACATCAAATGAATGTGAAAACCACCTTTCTTAATAGAAATTTAGAGGAAGAAGTCTATATAGACTAACCTGAAGGCTTTTTAAGTAAAGGAAAAGAACACATAGTGTGTAAATTAAAGAAGTCAATATATAGACTTAAACAAGCTTCCCAACAATGGTATCTTAAGTTTAATGATATCATTACTTCGTTTGGATTTAAAGAGAATATCGTTGATTGGTGTATATATGTGAAATTCAGTGGGAGTAAGTTTATTTTTTTAGTCCTATATGTTGATGATATTTTGCTTGTTGTTAATAATCTTGGTTTATTACATGATACTAAGAAATTCCTCTCTAAAAAATTTGAAATGAAAGACATGGGTGAGGCAACTTATGTGATAGGAATTGAAATATTCCGTGATAGATCACAAGGATTGTTGGGGTTGTCTCAGAAAGGCTATATTAACAAAGTTTTAGAGAAATTAAAGATGGACAAATGCTCAGAATGCATAGTTTCGATTCCAAAAGGGGACAAGTTTAGTCATATACAATGTCCAAAGAATGAATTGGAATAAGCGCAAATGAAAAGCATTCCTTATACATCTGTCATTGGTAGCTTGTTGTATGCTCAAACTTGCACCAAACCTGACATTAGTTTTGCTATTGGGATGTTGGGAAGATATCAAAGTAATCTAAGAATAGATCATTGAAAAGCTGCAAAGAAAGTTCTTAGGTATTTGCAAGAACAAAGGACCATATGCTCACTTATAGAAGATGTGATCATCTTGAAGTGATCGGTTACTTAGATTCAGACTTTGTCGGATGTGCTGACAGTAAAAAATCTACATTTGGTTATATATTCCTTTTGGCCAGAGGAGCAATTTCATGAAAGAGTGCGAAGCAGTCTGTCATTACTGCATCCACTATGGAGGTCGAGTTTGTGGCATGCTTTGAGGCCGCAGGTCATGGTTTATGGTTGTGGAATTTTATTTCGAGACTTGGTGTTGTCGACAGTATAGTTAGGCTGCTAAAAATTTATTGTGATAATGCCACAATAGTCTTCTTTGCTAAGAACGACAAGTATTCTGATGATACAAAACGTATGGATATTAAGTACTTAGTCGTTAAGCAAGAAGTTTGGGAACGTAAAGTGTCAATTGAACAAATTAGCACCAATCTTATGATTGTAGATCCTTTAACAAAAGGATTACCACCCAAAACATATATTGAACATGTTGAACGTATAGGTGTTATTAGACGTCATTAATGGTTATGTATTATGTTTTATTTCATTTTAATGATATGATACTTTGAGCTCACTTATTATGTTCCCGATATATCCTTTTTTTTATTTTGTATACTTGATTGTAATAGGTTAATGTTTGACAGGATAGTCTCACCAAAGGCATTAAAGTGGACTATTATTATACCTATCAATTATGAATCATGTTAAATAGATGTCTAATATTGTAGTACACGAAAGGGATTACACTAAATTGTGATGTACAACCGCCATGACCCACTTTAGATTTTCTGTTTAATTATAATGTAGAGTATTAGTCAATTTTAAGAAGATTTAACATAATATTGTTGTGCACATTATAGCATTATTAAACTAATAAATGAATATTATATGAGTCAAGTGGGAGAATGTTAGAATTATGGCCCACATAATTAATTGAAGGCCTATAAAATTTATCAGATTTATTTATTTATTTATATATTTAGTTTAATAATTATTCAAATGCTAAAATTCTATTAGCTATTAGGAGTTGCAACTTTTATTAAAAAATGTGTCTATTTTTGAAAAGATATGTCTATATCTGAAGATATGTGTGCTTTGATGGAAAGGCACCTATTGATGGTCTATATATAAGAGTCTAGTCCTCTCTCCACCTAATCAATTTGTATTCTTCTCTCCATAAAAAAAAATACGTTAAAGAAATTGTGGGTTTAGAGAGAAACTAGGTTCTTCTTCTCTGATAATTTCTGTTCCAGAGTTTCTAAAAATTGAAGCTATGAGTCAAGATACGCTCTAAATCTTCTTCTATGAAAATTATTGAGTTCTAAGATTTCTAAGAATTACATATATGAAAGTTATTATTTACAAGTTTCACGATTGAAACCAGTGAAAGCTTATACATCTAGGCAACAAAAAGATTAAAAAACGGAGTATGCACAAAATCATACCGCGATTCGTCTATTATGACTAACTCTAGCCTAATGGAAATTAGTTAGTCTGTTTAGGCCTAATTCTATTGAAAAAAGAAAAGAAAAGAAAAGAAAGAAAGAAAGAAACGAAAAGAAACACATCCATTTGAGTACTTTTCGGAATAACACTTCACATATGCATACATGACAATATCGCATGCTGCGGTTAATTGCCATTTTTCCTTTAACTCCTTTTCTCTGCATAATAACTTCACCAAAGTTTGAAACGTTTCTTTGATATTGTGCAGAGTTTTGTAGTAGAAATTAATGACCAAAGATTGATCGATTAATAAAGAGTAAAAGAAAGAGAAGAAGAAAATTGAAGCATTGGCCACAAGTACTACTACTTATTCATGCCATTAATCTTGGCTAAACAAAAACTTCAACAATATCCAATGTATATATGTAGTGCATTGTAGCCTACTTTTCATGCCATTGATCTTGGCTAAAAAGAACCTCATGAATATCCAATGTAAGTAGCAAATTAAAGAACGAAAGAAGATTGGATATTCACCAAAAAAAACATAACTTATGCAAAGAAAGAAAGGAAACGAAAGTCAAAAACTCAAAAGAGCGAAAACGACATGTCTTCTCCCGGTTCCCGGTTCAGCCTCTCACACTCCTTCCTCAGCTCCACAACCTTCTCCGAAGCGCTCAGTCCACCCGAACCCTCCTGGTCCTACGCTTGCTCTGCGCAATCACCCTCCCTGGCTTTTTGATCGCGGCCTCGATCTCCACGCCATCGGAAACTTCGAACTCACTGAAAGTACTATGATCTTGGAGTTCTTCGCCGTTGAGGCAAAGAACGAGAGGCTGGTTGGCGGCGGCGAGGGAAGTTTCGATCCCGAGGATGGTTTGCTTCAGTTTGAGGACGGTGTCGTCCATGTCCATCTCGATGTTGATGATGTGGGGGATGGGGGTGGGTATTCTCACGCGGAGGAGCAAGGGCTTCTCGTCGGAGGCAATGACAAGGTCAAGGCAGGAGTTGTGGAGAAGGACGCAGCTGGCGATGTCGCCGTCGTCGGGAAGAACATGGGCATTGAAGACTAGAGTTTGATAGGCGACTGGAATGCCTTGGTATTTCTCGACCTTTTCTTTGATCTCCAAGACACTGTCAAAGTAGCCCACTTCTATGGTGAAGGGTGGTCTCTTTCTGGGCATGAAGGTCAAGTCCATTTTTTGACAGAAAATAAGATGAAGATAATGATGAAGAAGAAGGAGAAGAAAAAGGAAGATGAAAATGGGTTTAAGAGAGGTTTTGGGTTGTCTTGAGTGATTCTTTTGGTTAATGCGAGCGAAGCTTAGCTTTTTTCCTTTTAAATGTGGGAGTGTAATGGGGTATATATAGCATGTTTTCCAAACAATAAAAAGAAAGTAGGAGAAAAGGTAATGAGAATATAGGAAAGAAAAATATCATTCATTTTTTTTTTTACTATTTACTTAATTATTTGATGATAAATGGAAAACAATTTCGTTTACTTTGTGATGTTTATTTATTTAAGGATGGGAGTCTTATTTAATGTAATTACTAAAATATCTTTTTATATAACTAATAACTATTAAATAATAATATTAATTTAGATATCTAAATAAATATAGTATTCTCTTTGATGGAAAGTGAATACCAAAAAGGTATACGATGATTGATATTTTTTTTTATTTTTTATATTATGTAGGGCTACAAAATCTTCATTATTAATTTTTTTAAATAAATACATTATTTAAAAAAAAAAAGAGAATCGCTTATCTCTTTCTCCAACATACCTTAGGTACAACATGTGTCTAGTCCTTTTTTTTAATCTTGATAATTTATTTTGTTAAATCTTGAGAATATCTACTAGTGGGGTTTGTACACTCATGTATAGGCCTATACTAGAAAGACCAAAGAGCGATGGACTGTTGTGCGCACGTTTGGAAGAGTAATTTAAAGGCTATCAGTTTAAGTTTGAAAACTATAGCATGTAAGAGCTTTGTACTGTAACTTTTTACTGTAATATGTAAGAGCTCTACAATGTTTACAGTTCAAATTATTGATTTGCATTACTCTTTTAAATACCCTATAAATTAATTTTGTGTGTTTTTCCCTTTGGCTCACATCATGTAGTCCTTAAATATAAGACTGCAGCATCATTTCAATTTTTTTTAACTTCTGATTTTCTCTCTCTCTATTAGTCATAAACTCCCTCTCTCGGAGTAAAAGAAAATGAAGCAATCAATAAACGGAAAATTGCACCAAGTAAACTAATTATTAAAATTATTAGAAATTAAATAGCCCATTTCAAAAAGGGCACCCCTAATCAGTCCCGTGGAGCTCCAACTTCACCAGATACAAAATGACAGGCCTACCATTTTGTCTCGGTGGGGTTAAAGCCCGACGAGGTTGTTAAGTTTTTGGTTTTCAAAAGTAAAAAGTTAATAGACCATATTCAGTTTTATACATTTTGTTTTTCAATTTATCCTTTTGTTCTTTTTTTCTCGTCTCAAACTTTTTTTCTCTTATTTTCAAAGGAAAAAAAAAAAAAAAAAGTTCCATCTCATCCCCACTCTCTCTCATCCTCCCTCTGCTAGTCTCTCTCTTCATCGTCTCTCTTTCTTTCCTTCTTTCGCCTCCAGCCCTGTCCTCTGTCTAGCAGTAGTCGTCACGCTTACCATCGGTTCACGAAGATCATAAGCTCGTGAAAATCCCGCGGCCTCGGAGATGCCTGCGACGATGTCGCAGCACTAGAATTGTAACACCCACAACGGCATCTGGGGTCAACCACAGTGGGAAAACAAAAATAAAAACTAACCGCGGAGGTCCCGTGGAGGAGGTTGTGAATGAGGACGAAGATTGTCGTCAATTGTCAACCAAAAGCTGGTTTCGCAGGGGGATAATGTGGGAGAGGGGACGGAGATAGGAGTAGTGGAGCACGGTAAGAGAGAAGGAGAGAGAGGAAGAGAGTTATCAATTTTAGCAATTTAAAGGTATGTTTAAGTAATTTTTCTGCTAATAAATTCAAAATTGCCCATGGAATGTTATTTACTAACTTAATAAAAATTTTGCCCTATTTAAATTTATTTTTGTTTAAATTTGATTATAGCCTAATTCTTTTTTTCTCCCTTAATAAAAATCAAAATGATACACCAATTATCAAGCACACAAACGGCTCTTTTAATACCACCTTTATAATCGATGGAGAATTCTGATCAATTTAGATCAAAGGACTCATAACACAAAAGTAACCCATAACACTACAAAGAACCAAACATTACATTACATTGATACATGTTGTATCCTCTTATATGTTTCATTAAAACTTACAATGAATCTAGTTTGTGATTGGGGTTAAGTTTTCTTATGTCATAAGGTCATTTGAGTCAACATTAACGTGCGTATTTCTCTGATTTGAAATACAACTTTCTTTAAAAATAAAAAAACAAAAAGAAAAAAAAAACAACTAGAGATTATTTGACTATGTTGATAATATATATTTAGCTTTAAAAAAATCTTTTTTTTATTTTTATAGGGTTAAAATCTCGCTACTTATAAAACAGTGTTACACTTATAAATAGTAAGGTTTTAATCTTATACAATTAAATAAGGGTGCTCTTTTAGCTTGCTTGTACTGCTCTGCTTGGTGGTTTACACATGTGCGGTGATGCTCACTCTATCAATAATTGTGATATAAAACATCAACTTACTGATATATATTCCTGCAATCTGATTCGTTTTTGTTGGATAGAAATAACGAAACAAGACTAAATGACTTATCATTAAGTACCACGCAATCTGAAGGAAAAAAAGAAGAACTCTTTTCTTGGCCCCCTGAATCGATCTCCTAAAAAAACACTCCACCAGGACAAATTAAGTTATAACAGATTATGCATGAATCCCAAAACTTCAGAACTTCAACCTAGATCAGCTCGACGTGCTGGTGGGTCACTAGAAATTTAATTCCCAAATTATATAATTCAGCAAAAAAAAAATTGCTAAATTATATGCGGGTTAAAAAAAAGAATAAACAGTAAGCACGTACATGTAAATTTCTTATGTATTATATGTAATACCAAGGATTCTCTCTCCTTTTTTTTTTTTTTGAAAAAAAGCAAAATAGTATACTTATACTAATACTTAGTAAATAGTATCATATAGTTTCAAAATGTACAATAAATAGTATATTATAAAAAAATAGGTAATATTTTATGAGAAATTGAGAACAAAAACCTCAAAATATCTTTACCTTTTTTTCATTTATATATCTCTCACCTTCCTCCAATGCTGGTGGCTGAAAAATACAGTATTACTTGTTAATATTATATTATCGTATAAATATAAAAATTCACTAACAACTTCGTTGGACCGTCAGCAACCAAGAAATTCAGTTTTAAACTGATAATATTGTATTACCGTGTGGATACAAAAACTCACCGATGGCTTTGTTGGACCGCTGACGACAAGAAAAACCAATACTAACCTTGTAATAGTGTATTACCATTTAAATACAAAATTTTAGCGGCAACTTTACCGGACCGTCGAAGGCTTGGTTCAAAAAACTGAAAAATAAAAAACGACTAAAACCGATCGCCAAACCAACTAGAAAAAACAAAAAAAAATTGGTTTTGGGATAAAAACCGACCGCCCATGCGTTTTTGACGGTCGGTTTTTGAAAGCCTTCTTTTGTCAGTCGGTTGACCGACCGGCCGAACTTCTTCAACCAAGCTCTTTCACGATTCGTGTAACCTTGTTTGTTATTAATACTCACAACTTCCTTTGTCGAAACTCGTACAGTTGCTGGCAATTTTAATGCAACTTCTTCGATGCTTTACCACCCATCTCTATTTGCATGTGCTATACACCGAATGCCCTCGTCCAGTAATATACGGCCCCTTCTTCTTTCTTGGTGTGTGTGTGTCTATATATACACCTCGATCGGTCCCTTCAATATTTCTGTCCATATATTTACACAAACACATGTATACACATTCATGTTTGTTTGTTAAAAAGGTTGCTCTTTCTTTGTTATCATTTTGGTACTTGTTATTTATGTGTGAAATTTTTATATAAATATATTATACATGACATTCTTTTTCTTAATATTTTCTTGTTATTTTTCTCTCCCTCCCAACTACTACAACAATTTCTTTTTAGTATGACTTTATAAAGTCCTCGTATTTTTTGTAATATCAACAGCGAGTGATAATATGTTATTGGCATACATGACTTCATTGTATATTTTGCCTTCTTTATTGTTCCCGACAACCAAGTCATGTGTCTTTCAAATGAAAGCTTCAAAGATTACCTTTGTCAATGGAGAAAGAATGGACATATTATGCAACACTTTACAGTATGTTTAATTCACGATTCCAATCAGAAAACTTCCAATTTAAATTAATAAAATTATGTTATTGTTCTTCAAACATTGGATTACTTTTTAAATGGTTACTTTAACCGAAAACCAATTAAAACTAACCGCCACAAAATCGGCTATTGTCGATTGAAAACAAACCAACCGTTTAACTATTTGGTTGGTTTCTTGTTCTACTTTTTCAAAACCAACCACCATCAATCGAAAACCGACCAACCAAAAACTGACATAAATCGATCGACGAACAACTCTACAGGAAATATAATATTAACCTAGTAATATTTATTAACATGTAAAAACAAAAAATTCACCGATAACTTCATCAGATCGCAAATAACCAAAAAAATATATATTAATCAAATAATATTGTATTAGAGTATAAATAAACAAAACTTTTCAAAAAACTTCCCCAGACAGCTAGCTGTTGGCCAATGCTATATTTACCCATAAATATCATATTTACATGTAAATGTACATATTTATTGAAAAATTCATAAAATAACCAGAACCATTTTCACCAACCGAAAAAATTGTTTCTACGAAATCATATCAGTGGAGACCAGTAATTTCCTGTTTGATAAAGTGATAGGAACCGTAATTTTCACTACAAACTCAGTTGTAAACGATATAAAACTTTCACATGTTACAATAACAATAAAAAAAAATTACTACAGTATAAAACTCTCACATACTACAATAAAAATGATTCTAACTAACAATTACCACCACCTGTCAAACACCACCTAAATCAGCGATACTATCAGACTACTATCAGACTGAAAATAAAAACAACTAAAAATGCAAAAACAAAAATCCCTTACAAAACATTAATCTTTCAGACCCAATAAAAAAAAATGATTTGCTGCACTAGATCTGGCGCCGTCCACGCGCCGCCAACCGCCACCAGACGCTGGTGTCCGTTGCCGTTACCGTCAAAATCTCCCAATCTATGGAACCTGCCGCACTTTCTCTGTCGCCCGTTGGTGCCGCCGCGCTACCTAGTGTGAAATCGGAGCACCCCATCACCCCAACCGAAACTCCGTCAACATCGACGGAGCCGACAGCAACAAAGAAGACCACCTCGCTCAACAGATCTCTCAATGACTACTGCTGCTTCTCGTAGGCTACCAGATCTAGCACTGTCGTCAATCTTGAGGTTGCCGATCTTCATCGAGACGGCCATCACCGTCAAAGACAAAGAGGCCCAGATATACGTGATCTGCTTCTTCTGTGGTGTCAATTAGACAAACGGCGTCGTGCGGCCTCGATTTTCAGATGTTGTTGCAGTTTCGGCCCCGATCTTCGATTTCGAGATTGGTGATGGTGCTTCTGCGATTAAGGTTTGTTGCCGTGGAGAACAAGAAGGAGATGAAGAGAGAAAGACAGAGAGGAGAAAGAAGAGAAAAAGAAGATGAAGAGAGATATCTTTCTGAACGAAAATGAGTACTCAAACAGGGGCATAAAAGCCAATTTACTAACCCAGAAAAACATAAGATGAAGCATTCACTTAAAAAAAACTTAGACTTTTAGACACTATATTTTTTAAAAAAATTATCAGTCGCAACATTTAGTTATGATTAATGTATATTTACTCATAATTTTTAATTAAATTTTAATTATAACTAAAACTTTTAACCATAGGTTTTAGTCATGAAAACATGCTTAATTAAAAACTTCGTGCCTAAAAAGTTTAGTGACAACAAAATTTAATTAAAACATATATTACAATATTATAACATGCCTCCTGTAAATAAAAATAAAGATTACAAGATCCAATTTACAACTCTCACTTAAAGCCCTCCCAAATCCCCTCACCATGGACTCTTTGGTCTAATAAAAAAAATTTTGATAAAAAAGTGTTACTAAAGAGCAAAGAACCTTACAAGATAAGTGTACGACTCTGGCCAACTTTGAAACATATTTCATCAATTTATCACAAAGATTGGTGTACCGAAGTTCGCAATCAGTGGAGTATCGTGTGCAATTAAGGCCCCAGGAAAAAAATGGAAAAAGTACAAGAATCTTGATTAGAATACAGCTGAACTTGCCGTGGCCAAACTTGACCATAAGCATACTTCTTGTGATATCTCCGGTCCCAAGACCATGGAACATCTGCTCAAAAAAAGCAAACAAGTTTGAGATAAACGAAACATGTAAAAGACAGGCAAAAAATTAACAAAATAAAAGAACATCACGGGACCTTCAGAAGAGAATGGCTGAGGAGGAAGCTCATAAGGCACGGGCAATTTAATTATTTCAGACGAGAAAACTGTATTCGAGCTTCTTTGCCAATTCAAAGTCACTAGTTCTGTTTTCTGTGCCTCAGAATTATCTGATGATCCGCATTTATCCTAAAATAAGGTTGAGTTAAAAATTGTTCAGAAGCCCAAATATCACGAACAAAATAAACTTCATACAAATCAGAAGGCCAGGACGCTAACTGAGAAGTGATGATACCTTAGGCTGAGACACCGTATTGGTCAAGAAAATTCGAAGCTGCATTGCTTAAATGGTAAAAACAGCACTCACAGCTGAAACAAGACACAAAAGGGCGTGTGAAACGAGGTCTTGCAGAAAGAGCAACTCAGTTATGAGTATTAGAGATGAGTACCTCGCATGAACGGATCATTAGTTGAGAGTTATTCCTCTGCAGAGCTCCCCAGGCAGCTTTGCTGAGATTTTCTGAAGTTATCAAAAACCAACTGTTGGAGGAATTACGAAAATGATCATCAAAGTTCGCATGAGTTGGTAATTTTTGCAAAGCAAGAAAGCATTTTGCCAAAAACTTTACCCAAAGAAGCAAAACAAGAGATTTGAAAGGAACTCTTACGCAAGCTTCTGACCATTATAACTAGCGAAAGTCCTTATATGTGGCATTGCATGACTCAAAGGAAAAAGGAAGGGAAACAAATAAAGTTGTGACACAACAAAGCAGGAAAACTAGAAAAGGAGTTTTTCTAATTAAATAACAAAACACTTCTTAGTTTCTTCAATTAGCCTCAGAGAACGAGTACACCATAAGACAAAGAGACACATAAGGGATTAGTTTTAGATTTCCCCGTCCAAATTTTCAGTAGATAGAAGAGACATGTACCCGTGGCCACTGTGGCTTGCCTTCCATTTCGCCCAATATTTCTTCAAGAATGCTTTCTCAACATTCTTCACTGGACTTGGAACGGCATTTCCAGCTGCATAACCCTAGTAAAGAGTTCCCAGAAGGAATAAAAAAAAAAAAAAAAAACAAAGCAACATTCACCACTGATCCTGCTCCAACTTCAACATATTAAACGAAGTGTGCTAGCGTTTTATTTTACATCTTATACATTATCTGAACTATGCATGTGTCATGCTTATTGATGCCAAAAAGTGATACCTAACCTTCCGCTTCAGGGCATCTAGAAGTTTGAAAACCAAGAGAAATTTTTTTGAATATACACTAGAGGGTTTTCAGAAAAATCTTCTCATTGTTTAGCATTTATCCCCATCCGTATCAATAGAATGGACACGCATCCACCAATCTATTGACAGGGATCCACTGCCCATAAAGGAAGCCGCATAAACCAAGTATGTAATGATAGCAGAGTTCAAAATCCTCAATCATCTTTGCTTAACCACAGGACTCTAGCACACAGTGCTACTTTCACTCGACAAGATTCACAAGAAAACCACTTCATGGTACCTCTAAAGAGCATCTGACATCTTCCACAGTGGGCCATATAATTAGTGGCTTCCCAGGGCCAAGTGGAGTTTTATCTTCTGATAAACCTGACGACATTGAAGATGCAAGTTCCGCCATCCACTTCTCATCCAAAGAGCCTAGGGAGGAGAACTGCAACAAAGAGTTCATTAAACTCACCAACCGAAGATTTCCCTCAAGTAAGGTTGTGCTACCATTTCATTGTTCTAAAATTAACATTTGACAAAGCAATATAAAATTAACAAATGGCATCAAATTGAAGTTTGAGTTACCAACAACATCATCAATAGCAGAACTTCTCTTGTATAGCACGGTGTACAAGGACTGATAAAGAAAGATCAAAGTACAGACAACATCCACTTTCCAATAAACTTTGAGACCCCCAATGTAATACTCATCAAATGAATGATGTATTAGCTAATCTGTGCAAGTAATTAAATGTAGCACATTCTTCTTACCTGATAAACGAGAGGAGATTTTTTGAACTCTATCAAAAGTACACTCCTGGAGTACAGTACGTAGCTTCATGTGTCCCCACTTTTTCAGATTTACACCCACATGATATCTCGGGACAGAAGCAATTAACCTCACCTGAAATTAAGAAGGTATTTCTCTTATGTCCCTCACGATAGCATTAGATGGGTAGATAATGTACAAATGGAAGGGAATGGAAACTGCACCTCTGCATTGCTGTAATCAAACTTTCTTAAAAACGATGAGTTGATGGTAAAACTTCCAAGATTTGGAAAATTAACAGTGAACTCGGGCCACTGTACATATCAAACAAGGAATCCAAACTTTATTGCACTAAATACTGATATAGACTGGCATCAAAAAAGAAAGTGACTTGCAAAAACATTGTAAACGAAAAAGCAGATAAAAGGTTTTGTCTAGGTAATGAGTACTTGAATTCCTGTCTGACACAGTGCTTTTATGTGAATAAGTATGCCGAAGACACTGATTTCCATTTGACAGTGACTGGACTAATTTTCTTCTCATATTAGAGATATAAATGAAGCAAGGAATCAGAATAGCTTAAAAAACTCTCCAAAACTGCATTATCCACCAAGCTTATCATATTTATACCTTCAGTTCACTGAGATAATCAGTCAAATCATTTTCAAATGCACATCCTTTGCTTGGAATATTTTGTTCCTTCCAGGGGAAATCTTGCATCCACAAACCTTGAGTTTTGTTATTCCAATCAACATATATTAAGTTTGCTGTATGTATAATGATTCTCACTCCTCGAGGATACACAAGGAGCATGGCCTTTGAGTGGTGCGTCCCAAATGAAATGGGTAGTGGTGGTTTGTACAGAAGCCAATTCACAGGCTAGCTTCTCTACAAAATGAGAACTAATACGTTAAAGTCCATGTGTCCAAAGCATAAATTGAGTAAAATGAAATTACCATAAGCTGCGCAAAAGGCCAACCTTCATATGATCTAGTGTATCATCACCCTCTCCACGAACTACCAACACCTGGGGGAATTTTTGAAAGTAGTGGACATGCTACGGGTAAGAAAGTAACGTTATTAGGTGAAGATCTTCCACCAGTGTACACTATAAGAAATAAAACGGAGGCGAACTACGAGAAACTAAGAGAACAGAACTTACCAGTTAGCAGCCAATCGATGTCTACCATGTAATTAGAAAGGACAGTGAAGAGAATATTCCTCTATTCAAAAGACAAGCAGTCAAGCTAGAATTAAAACAAAATAACTAATCTGTTATTCCATTTCTCCCTGGACTTTTGCATACTAAGTTCTGCATATAGACTATAGAAGTTTGTCCCAGTCATTCAAGTGGCAAATTTCAAGACACAACACAACCAGGGAAGTGAAAGATACCATTGAAACCTACTACGACATTAGATAACGAGTAAGCAACCTGTACTATGAAAAGATGAATTGTAAAATAAAAAAGATGGAATTTGCACCTGAATCACATCCCCTATGGAAACACAAGAGGTATTTGCCCATTGAGGCAGTCCTTGTACTCGCAAAAGCTGGAAAGTCAGTGCTAACTTATCATCAGCAACATGAAAATGGCGAATGGCCTCCTCACTACTGTCTTTCCTAGACAATAAATTCCCAGAATTCTCAGCCATCAAATTGCTTCCTTCCACCCTGCTATTCTTTTCCACCTCAAGAATCTTCACAAACCAAAAACTACAAAATAAATAAATAAAAAACAAAAAAACAAAAAAGAGACTTTTGCTAAATTCAAAAAGCCATACCTTGGAGTTGTTTGCAGAGACATTTGCTTCAGATGTTTGGCGTAACCGCTTTCGACTCGAAGCAGCATTACCTTCACCAGCCTCTCTCCCATGATTAATACCACTCTTAACAGTATCGCTAATCATATACTTAAACAAATAATGCCCCAGAATCAACTCTATAACATCTCCATTACTAATCGTCCCATTTTCACGAGAATGAAGCTTCTTTCCATTATTACCGGAATTAACAACGACCGGATTGGTTCCTTCCTACACATTCCCATCCACTCAACAAAATCAATCGAACAAACAAACAGAGATTAGTGTTAAGAAGAGGCTTCATTAGAATTACCACAAACAAAGTTGCAGAGCGGGCAGTGAGAGTGAGGTGATTGCGGCTGAGCCTGTTGTCCAAGATGGAGCGGGTGTTACGACCGACGGAATTCAGTCCTCGGAAGACGGGAATCTTCGCGATTGAGGCGTCTTCTTTGAGGTCTTGATCGAGAGGAACCAGATGACCAATCTGCAGAGTGAAAGTGAGAACGAGAACAACGGAAAGAGAACAATGTGAAGGAGGAGGAGTGTAGCGGAGAGACCTGAGACTGAACCATGGGAGAGAGGAGACTACTGGCTTCTAAGGTCAGAAGGCATTTGGGAGGGAAGGAGAGAGTGGTTTTAGAGAGAGAATGAAAGAGAGGGTCTGTGAGAAACAAAGGAGAGATAGAGGCTTGGAAAGACTGGAAGTTTGGATTCGGTGGAGTGGAGGAGAGAGAAACTGGAATGGTGGGAACTTGGGCTTGGCAGCACAGTCAGTTGTCCTGCCGCTTCAGGGGTTCTCATCATTTATTTATTTAATTATTTATTTTTATTATTATTATATATGGTTGTCGTTTACATATTCAATTGTTTTTTTTTATGTTCCATTTTGTTGTCGTTTTCTTGATTGTTGTCGTTCCGCTCCTCTCTCCGTTTTCTCTTTCTTGTCATTTATTTTTCTAGTCATTTTCCTTTCTATTAACTGCAAGAAGACAAGTAGTCTGATAATTGTTTTGTTATTTTTTTGTTTTTAGTTTTGTGATTTGATATAGCCTACGGGATAAATTTTGACTTGTTGTCGGTCATTCCGTTCGTCCTTTTTCGTTTCGGTTTTACTTGTTTATTTTGTTGTCGTTCACTTACTTTCTTGCCGTTTTCCTTTTTCTTGTCGCTGCAAACTTTTTTTTTTGTTGCCGTATCAATTTTTGTCGTTTATTTTGTTGTCGTTTCCCGCTAAGCTGTGGTTTGCTAATTTTACCGTGGTTTTCAAACGTTGTTGTCGTGTTTACTGTCTTCCGTTCTTCTATGTCGCTTTTTCACTTTCTTGTTTGATGTCATTGACTCCTTTCTAGAGGGGATTGTCCATTCTAACGCTGTGGTATCGTTCTCCTGCATTGTCGTCCTGTTCTTGTTTATGCTCGTTTCACGTTGTTGTCGTTTGCTCTTCTCACTCTCTCAATCGCTTAGTCACTCACAGTCGTCGATTCCCTATTTTATTGTTGCTTCTCGTCGTGTTTCATTTCGTTGTCGTTTTCTCAATTTACTGCGGTTTCTAACTTCCGTCGTTTTCCACTACGCTCAAACGAAGTGAATTTGAGCAGTTCCCATCACAATATTTTTTTGTTTTGAAAAAAAAGGTACGTAATGAATTAGATCAGAACACAGAACTGTGAACGGCAGCCAATATTACGATGACAGGCCAATGAGTTAGGAGCTTGAAAACTAGGAGACTCGGGGCTATGGTACCAATAGTTTTAAGCACGAAAAGGGGAAGAAAAACTTGCAAATTCGTCCTTTTTCTTTCGATATGCAAATTTGCCTTTCTAACATCGTACAGTAGTTTTATCACTCACTACATAACACTATAATTGATAGACTCATCAGGATCTTTAACAATTTGCATTCAAACAAAAACCAAAAAATTTCATTTCATAAACTGACTCCAAAGCTGACGTATCTCGTTGTAACGTGGGCAAGTTTATCCAACTATTTCGTATCGCTGCTGTAACGCCCCCTTTTCGGACGTCACAGATGTCGTTACATTCATTCTTTATAACATTAACCGAAGCAAACTATTGTAATTAATAACATACATTTGAAATCATAGTTTGGAAAAGCATTCCCATGATCTTTACATACTTTTTTTTTATTTACATACAAATACAATTTATAGGAAATTATAAATTTACTTAAATAATTATAACAATTTGCTTTTCCATAGACATTGTATAAATAGTTTGTTAATATTATTTAAAATTAAATGACCTTTGAAAAACAAAAGATAAAATTCTTTGAACATGTCTCGGCCGGCAGGCCGAACCTTTAACTTCGGCAGGCCGAAGGTCACCTATCGGCAGGCCGTCCGAGGCCTTGCAGAATGGGGTTTTCAAAATCCACAAGATCGGTAGGCCGATGCTTGGCAACCGGCAGGCAGATTGGAAAACTTTGGCAGTCCGACTAGTATGGTCGGCAGGCCGAACCCTTTAAAAAAAATTTGATAACAAGTTTTAAAACTTCAAATGTGGAAGAAAATTTTATAAAATAATAAAACACATTCACAAAATTTATAAAAATTATTCTTAAATTGTAAACATACTCAAAATCCAAAATCATAAATATTTCTTTAAAAACTTCTTTCCTTGGCGTTCTTCCATTTGCAACCATCTTCCTTAGCTCACACGCCTATCATTGTCCTCCGCCTACTCCATAACTTTCTTACCCTTATCTGCAACATGATGAAAAACTTGAATAAGCTAATGCTTAGTAAGTACATTGTAATTCTCACAACTTAAAAACATTTCATGAACATCATCATCATCAACTTAAAAACATTTCATGAACATCATCATCATCATCATCATCATAATAGTGCACTAGGCACATTTTCATAGGAACATATCTTTCATTACATCATCCATATTAAAACTTATCCATTTTATCTTAAGGGGCTCAAGTGTTGCACCATAACATCATCATCATAGGCGCGCCGTCATGAGAGAAGAGGGGTTGCAAAGCCCAAACCAAACATGACATGTCCAACCTTTGGGACATCATAAACATGAACGTAAACATTGGGTGTGC
>CAMOHE010046891.1:0-57038 GCA_946598075.1 Artocarpus hirsutus
ATGAAATTCGTTACAATATATAGTGGTTTCCTTTGCGAATTTTGAGCTCCTAATTGCCCATGGAATTTCGGGCAAATCAATTACCAGCCAAAAAGATGCTCAATCTAAAGCAAATAAAGTAAGTTTCCTAAATGGCTTAAAAAGCCTTACAATAATATAAAAGTAAACGCATGTTTTGTAAAAGAAAAGGAAACTAGACAATAATCAGGCAATTAGCTGATTCTTCTCGCCACTTGTCGCTTCAAATTGGGAAAGTAACTGAAATGGAAAATAGCGAGATTATTTGCAGCCATAGGATTATTCGGTCCCTTCTAGAACTTGAATCATGCATTTATTGGTCTGGATGTCACATGCAATTCCCTCAATGGGCCTCCATGCGATAGCTTGAGTCCAAGATGCTTGAATCTGCCCAATATGCATTTCTTTGAATTTCTTCGCACGAGCTCTCGTAACCGGACCAATGGGAACTTGAATTGGATCTAAATATGTCTCATCCCTTATGCTCTTGCTTGTGCTACCGATGCCCTCATCACTCCATTCAAGCATAGAAAATAGCAAAGAAGACCAGTTGGTTGAGGCTCTTCTGGAACGTTACTTCTCTTCACAGATTGCGGGAGTTCTTTAGCATACAAATGTTAGTATAATCTAGTTAATTTATGTATATAGCATGTCAAACTTGTATTTTTGCAAAATTCTCTAATATAAAAATTTTAAAATTTTGCTACGTACTATTTTTCAATATTTGGTATCAGAGCCATGGTTTTTATGTAAATTTATGAGTTTGTGATCGTGCTATATGTATAAATTATGTGATATTGATCTCTCATATGCTTGAATTTAATTTTAAGAGAGTTGGCACTCTAGGGTTTCTATATATTTTTATGTTGTCGTGGATTATATGGTGAATATTTATTAACTAATTATGGTTGATTAACTTATTATTTAATTATTTGTTAATTAATTAATTTATACCGATTATGGTTCCTTAGAGGTTAGAATACCTATCTAGGTTAATCATGTAATTAGATGGTAGGTTATCATCTCCGTCTAGGAATTATTATTTAATTTTAAAATTTGTAAGAATTTTTAAATTAAATAATCATTCGGAGAAGACAGATCTAGAAGATTAATAATGGCATTTTCCAGTATTTCCTACGTCTCTGATTTTATGTTTTTAAATTGTTGAAAATGAAATTGATAAATTGCATTAGAAATTTTATTTTTTGAAAATGGTAGTTTCTACTTTGTCAGCATGCTGAACCCTCTAGTTCGACAGGCCGACGGTCGCATGATCGGCAGGTCGAACGTAAAGTTCGGTTGGCCGACAGCGGGTAAAAATCAAAAGGCTTTGGCAGCAGGCCAAACAGTCATGACCGGCAGGCTGACTTGAAAAGATCGGTAGGTCGGATGGTCTTGACCGGTAGGCCAATCATATAGATCGACTTGCCGTCAGAGAGCTAAAAATAATTCTAGAAAAGGTGCAGTTTTTCAATGCAGTTTTAATTTTATTTTTGGGACAATTCTGAGAAACATTAAAATTTGGATATGACTGAAAATATGGAGTATTCAATCAATGCGGGATTAAAGACTTGAAAATGGGCATTACATGAAGAAGGATACAGCTTGAGGATTCAAGGATGAAGAATCGATAATATGTTTCGATTATTCTCTTGTAATCTTTATTTTCTATTCTCTAGGGTGAAACCATAATATTATGGTTATTTATTATTATTTTGCTTGTAGCTTGCTTGATTGCTTTGCTTGTCTGCATTATAATGTGATTTACCATGTATATTGATAACATGCCATATAAAATAGGGAGTCCCGCTCAATTAAAATTTGTTCATGCATTTTTTTAAAATAAAACCTTGATTTCAAAAGATTGAGTGGGAGAAGGTTTTCAAAAAGAGGACCTAAGGCCTCCATCATTGGTCCATAGGTAGCACATGGTGGTTCGACCCTTAGGATGGGACATCATCATGTACCAGGTTGGATCTCGAAGAGAATAAGGTATTTTAGCATGATTTACAATTGCACACCCCTAGATGGTGATTGTAAATAGTGGATAAAATATTAAAACGATGGTTATACACTCATGTAAATTTTATCATTAACTTCCCCTAGGAGCTCTGTTAATAAAATAACTGCCAACGAAACAATTATTAATATATGCTGGATCATACGGGTCCTGGATAGCATATATTAATTAGGAAGGGATCCGTGTTCTTGATTAAATTTGGCATGACTCTCCTTGGAGCTTGTTGAATTCTGAGTTGGGAATTATCGTTGTAAGGTTGTGATATTTTCAAGGTTTTGACACATAAACATATTTGTATATTTTTGCATTATTGTGTTATCTTACTAATTATTATGCTATGTTTGCTTATATTTGGTATATGATTCTTTATTGTAGATATAAAAATGTCTAAAAATGCTTTATTGTTGATACTTGACAGAAACCAATTAACCGGAGAGAATTATAATGATTGAAAACAAAACCTGAATATCATCCTCTCTATTGAGAAATTGAAATTTGTACTGACAACCCCTTGTCCTCCCGAGCCTGCGGGAAATTCCACCAATGATGAAATCCAAGCATATGATCATTGGAAAGATGCTAATGATTAGGCCCGCTGCTATGTTATGGCCAGCATGAACAACATGCTGCAGGCTTAACATGAGGATTATGACACTGCTAAGCAGATCTTGGATAATCTAGAAGACATGTTTGGAGGCCAGGCCTGAACAAAGTGGCAAGGGGTGCTTCGGAAACTTCTTAACTATAAAAAAAATCGAGGATATCTGTAAAGAAGCACATGATGTTGGTTATGGGTTACCTTACTGAGGCACAAACCAATGGAGCCAACATCGATGCTGAAACTCAGATGACTATGCTCTTTGAGACTCTGTCTAAGGAGTTTATCTTGTTTAGAGCTACTTTTAATTTAAGCAATAGACGAGATATGACTCAGACAAAGTTGATGAAACAGTTACAGGAATTTGAACTGCTGATCAAGGAGTCTCCTACGGGTGGAGAGGCCAATTTGGCAGCTACTATTGGTTTTTATCCCAACCCCGGAATGGAAAGAAGCAATGGGCCATGAATGGGAAGTCTTCTATTCCTGCTAACAACAAGAGCAAGAAGAAGAAGAAGAAGAACCTAAAAAGCTAAAGTGCTTCTTTTATGGGAATGTCAAGCACATAAAGAAGAATTGTAAGAACTTCCTTTCCCTAGGAGGGGTTCAAAGATATGATAAGTATACTCTATGAAGACTACATGCTTCGGATGGGCGATGGTTCCTTGGTCTTAGCAGAGGCAGTGGAAGACGTCCATCTTTATTTTGATAATTACAGGAAGTTAATTTTATGAGATTGTTTTTATGTTCCTAAATTTAAGAGGAATTTAATTTCTATAGCTTGTTTATTTAAAGACTCCTATATGGTTTCTTTCAATAATAAAGTGGTGATTCGTAGAAACAAATCTTTTATCTGTCTTGGATGGATGCAAAATAATTTATATTTTATCAAACCTAAGATGGACTTACTGCTTAATGTTGAGATGAATGACAATAACTCTAAAAGACTTAAAACTTCTCACTTTAATAAGACTTATCTTTGGCATTTGCGCCTTGGTCATATTAACCTCGAATGGATTCAAAGGTTTGTAAAGGATGGACCTTTAAGTCACTTAAAGGTGGAATCTATACTTCAATGTGAATCTTGTTTAGAGGGTAAAATGACTAAAAGACCATTTGAGTCAAAGGGTAGTAGGGCCGACGGGGTTCTAGAACTTGTGCATAGTGATGTTTACAGACCGATGAACATCCGGGCATGAAGAGGGTATGAGTACTTCGTCACTTTTATTGACGATTGCTTAAGGTATGGGTATGTGTTCCTGATTGACCACACAACAAAACTAATGACAAGTATAGGGAGTTCCAGGCTGAAGTGGAAGAGTAATTGGGTAGACCCATAAAGGCACTTCGATCAGATCAAGGTGGTGAATACCTTTATGATGAGTTCTTAGGACACTTATTAGAGAATGAAATTTTATCCCATTTGACTACGCCAGCCACTTCGCAGCAAAATGGCATAGTGGAGAGAAGAATAGGATTTTATTGTCCTTCTAGGGATATGCATTACAAACCGCATGTTATCTTTTGAGCAACGTGGCTTCAAAATTGGTCCCTAAAACTCTTCACGAGTTGTGGACAGGCAAAAAGACATCCTTAAACCATATTCACATATAGGGATGTTTGGCTCATGTCTTGTTTAAGGATGTGAATAAGTTGAAAGCACGTTTGGAAGTTTGCGAATTTGTAGGATATCCAAAAGGGACTAAAGGGGATTATTTCTATAACCCAAAGGAAAATAAAGTCGTAGTCTCAACTAATACAGCTTTCCTTAAGGAGAGTTACATGGACGAATTTAAGCCTCAAAGCAAAGTAGTGTTCGAGGAGTTCAAGGGTGATTCGATCACTTTAGGGGTTCCAAATGAAACTGTTCTGATTGGTGTAGAAAAACCAAACAAACCCGAACAACAACCTAAGGGGCTTTGACTAGTGGGAGGATCGGGCGTCAACCCGAGAGGCATATGTTCAATGGTGAGGCCTTCTTGGTTGAACAAGATGAATATGACATGGATCTTTATACTTACGCAAAGGCTATGGAGGATGTTGATTCGAAACTCTAGACAGAGGCCATGAACATAGAGATGAAGTCTATGGAGATTAATCGGGTCTGGGAATTTGTGGATCTTCCCAAAGGGGTAAAACCCATAGGGTGTAAATGGATCTATAAGAGGAAAAGAGGAGTAAATGGAAGGGTCAAAACCTTTAAGGCTAGATTGGTAGCTAAGGGTTACATGCAAAAGGAAGGAATCAATTACAAGGAAACCTTTTCGTCTGTAGCCATGTTTAACTCCATTTGGATTCTCTAGTCCATAGCTGCCGCTCTTAACTAGGAGATTTGATGGATAGATATCAAGACTGATTTTCTAAATGGCTATGTTGATAAGTCCATTTATATGGAGCAATCAAATGGGTTTAAGGTCAAGGGTCAAGAGGGTAAGGTTTGTAAGCTGCTAAAGTCAATTTATAGACTTAAGCAGGCTTCCCGTTCTTGGAACATAAGATTTGATTCGGTGATCAAGACTTAAGGGTTCTCACAAAATGTGGACGAGTCATATGTTTACAAACACGTTAAGAATAGGAAGGTAGTTATTCCACTGCTCTATATAGATGACATTTTGCTAATTGGTAATGACATGGGAGCGTTGTCATCAGTCAAATTATGGTTGACCGAGCAGTTTGACATGAATGACTTGGGTGAGGCTAAATTTGTTCTCGGTATCCAAATTTGTCGGGATAGGAAGAACAAAATGACAGCTTTATCACAAGCTAGCTACATAGATAAAATTCTCAAAAGGTTTGCAATGTAGGATTCCAAGAAAGGTGGACAACCATCTAGGTCTAGAATTACTCTTTCTAAGAAAGACTCTCCAAAGTCTGAGAAAGAAAAAGAATACATGAAGAAGATGCCTTATACTTCGGCAGTAGGTAGTCTCATGTATGCCATGCTTTGCACATGACCGAATATTTGTTATGCGATTAGGATTGTCAGTCGATTTCAAGTGGATCCGGGAATGAACCACTAGGTTGCGGTAAAGCATATTTTCAAGTATTTGATAAGCACTCGAAGGTATATGCTTGTACATTTGGGTGCGGACTTAACTCCTCTAGGATTACTGACTTAGATTTTCAATCTTGTCTGGAGTCGAAGAGATCGACTTTTGGGTTTGTGTTTACTCTACGCGATAGTGCCACCAATTGGAGAAGTGTGAAGCAAGATTGCACTTCAGATTTAACTATGGAGGCCGAGTATGTGACAGCTAGTGATGCTTCGAAAGAAGCAGTGTGGCTTCACAAATTCTTTGGGGATCTTGAGGTAGTTCCTGGCATGAATAAGGCAGTATCACTGTATTGTAATAACATTGCGGCGATAGCTAATGCTAAGGAACCAAGATTTCACAAGAAAAGTAAGCATATTGATCGAAAGTATCATGTGATAAAGGACTTCATCGAGGGCGGGCATTTCATTGTGTGCAGAATTGCATCAAAGTACAATTTAACTGATCCATTCACGAAGACACTAACTGAGAGAGTCTTCGAGAGGCATGTGGAAGCTATGGGGATGCAGGATTTGTCATATTTACTCACTTAGTGCAAGTGAGAGATTGTTAGACGTGTATGCCCTAAAGAGTAAAAATATAATATGTTTTTGGAGACATTTTTATCAATAAAGAATTCATTTATTATTTATATACAAAATCTTGTCCTCTTTACGTTCATATTTGTTGAATGTATGTTAAGCAAACAATAGTCTGAGACTGTCGATCTAAACCTTTAAGAATCAGGCATATGATGGACAGATTATACGGAAGACATGATTCTTAAGATGACGGTCCAAATCATAAGATCGGCAATCGAATGAGTAAAGTTGGACACTTTATTCATGCAAAGATTATTATGTTGTCTATATCCCTATTGAGAGATGGTTTGTCTTGACCATTGGAGGTGGACTCTGCAAATAAAAACATTGGCACATTGTCATAGGTGACGATGTGTTGGATCGGGATACAAAGTAAATTGACTTGGATTAATAATTCGGTCTTGGCAAAGCGATTCACTTTAGATAATCATTTGTATTTTATCTTGATCTTGAGATGAATAGTAGGCCTGTTGTTTTGACTTATGTTTTTTGATGTACCAAAGTGTGACATCCACATGTTAATAGTGGTGCGCATGCTGGAACGTTGGAGGCATGACTCTTGATAGCGTAGACCTATTATTCATAGATACGAAATCCGTAGCTCCTCTTTAGGAGTAGTAATATCCTCTTATATACGTTATCATATAATTGAAAAACTAGAGCGCTCAACCATTTGGATTCATAGGTGTAACCGAATGGTATACTGTCTTTAGATGGTAAGTTTTTCGATGATGAGATAATAGAACGTACGATAAAAATAATCGGGAAGGTAAGACAAACTTGTCTTTAAGCCGATTATGGATAATACTATGGGGATACGATACATTATGATATGTCATGGAGACTTACGATACAATATCTGATAAAACCTACGTCTAAAATGCGTGACCGAAAAATCGTTCGGTCGGCAGGTCGAACTAGTAGATCGGCCTATCAAACTTAGTCCATCGGCAGGCCAAACTTGAAGATTGGCCTGCCAAACTTATAATTTTTGATCCTTGCGAATCTTTTATTTCCCACTTGAGATTCTGAGGATAGAACCTTAGTTCTAATTCAAATAACTCAATAGAGAAGTTATTTGATTAAAACAACCATATCTAGATAATCTCTAAGAAAATAAATATTTCAGATAATTCAATAAGTTTATCTTGAATATTTATTTAAAATAAATATTCCTGATAATTCAACAAGTTTATCTTGAATTAATTAATTTAAAATTAATCCAACTGATAAACAGACATGAATTATCTGATATGATAATTCAACAAGTTTATCTTGAATTAATATTTCATAAAACTAATTCAACTGATAAACAAACATAAATTATCTAATCCTACTGAATTTCAGTCAATTTAATAATTTGACATAAGCCACCAATTTATTGGAAAAGCATAATGTATCGTTACAAGATTTATTATGAGCTAGCAAAAGGGGACTTGAAGGACCTATTAGCTTAAGCTCCTGATAATTATGAAACCCAATATTTTAGATATATATTTCCTAATTATGAGCTCTAACGCTACTTCACTAAAAGCTTAGAGCTGCACTCTCAAACTATATAAAATTATGAAGCCCGAATAGCTAAGTCTTCATGACATATCATAATATATTGTATCCCCATAGGATTATCTATAATTGGCTTTAGGATAAATTTTCTCTTACCTTCTTGATTATTTGTCTCTTATATTTTATTATCTCACTATCAGAAAACTTACCATCTAAAGACAATATACCATTCGGTTACATTTATATATCTAAATGGTTGAGCGCTCTAGTCTTCTAATTACAGGATAACACATATAAGAGGATATCAACAACCCCTAAAGAGGAGCTATAGATTTCATATCCATGAATAACAATCTATGTTATCAAGAGTCATGTCTCCATTGTATGTGCACGAACATAAAATGTGGATGTCACCCTTTGGTATATCAAAAGACATAAGTCAAGACAACAAGCCTATTATTCATCTTAGGATTAAGATACAACATATATGATTGTCTAAAGTGAATTGATTTGTCGAGACAGAATTATTAATCCAAATTAATTACACTTTATGTCCCGATCCAAAGCATCATCACCTATGATGCACCAATGTTTCTATTCATAGAGTTCACCTCCGATGGCCAAGACAAACTATCTTCCATTAGGCATATAGACAACATAACAATCTTTGCACGAATAAAGCGCCCAACTTTATTCCTTTGATTGCGGATCTTATAATTTAAATTGTCACCTTAAGAATCATATCTTTCGCATAATCTGTCTATCATATGCTTGATTCTAAAGTCTTAGACCGACAGTATCAGACTTTTGTTTGTTTATCATACATTCAACAAATATAAACGTAAAGAGGACAATAATTTGGTATATGAATAATAAATAAATTCTTTATTGATAAAAATGTCTCCAAAAACATATTATATTTTTACTCCTTAGGGCATACAGGTCTAACAATCTTCCACTTGTACTAAGTAAGTAAACATGACAAATCTCGCATCTTTATAACTTCTACATGCCTCTCAAAGACTCTTTCAGTAAGTGTCTTCGTGAATGGATCAGCTAAATTGTCCTTTGATGTGATTTTGCATATAACAACATGCCATTTTCTACGAAGTCCTTTATCACATGATACTTCTGATCGATATGCTTAATCTTCTTGTGAAATCTTGGTTCCTTAGCATTAGCTACTGCTGCACTGTTATCACAGTATAGTGATACCGCCTTATCCATACCAAGAACTACATCAAGATCCCCAAGGAACTTGCAAAGCCACATTGCTTCTTTCGAAGCATCACTAGTTGCCACATACGTACTCGGCCTCCATCATTGAATCCAAAGTGTAATCTTGCTTCACACTTCTACAAACAATGGCACCACTACCTAAAGTAAACACAAAACCCAAAGTCGATCTTCTCGAATCCAAACAAGATTGGAGATTCAAGTCAGTGTATCCTAGAGGAGTCAAATCCTCACCTAAATACATAAGCATATACCCTCGAGTCTTTCTTAGGTACTTGAAAATATGCTTGATCGCAACCCAGTGGTTTGGTCCTAGATCTAACTAAAATTGACTTACAATCCCGACCGCATAGAAAATATCCGATCAAGTGTAAAGCGTGGCATACATGAGACTACCCACTGTTGAAGTATAAGGCACCTTCTTTATGTATTCTCTTTCTTCCTTAGACTTTGGAGAGTCTTTCTTAGAAAGAGTAAATCCAGACCTAGATGGTTGCTCACTTTATTTGGAATCCTACATTGCAAACCTTTTGAAAATTTCATCTATGTAGCCTGCTTAGGACAAAGCTATCATTTTGTTCTTCTTATCCTAAAAAATCTAGATACCGAGAACAAAATTAACCTTACCTAAGTCCTTCATGTCAAACTGCTTAGTCAACGATAATTTGACCGATGATAATGCTCCAACGTCATTGTCAATTAGCAGAATGTCATCTACATAGAGCAGTAGAAAAACCACCTTTCCATCCTTAATGTGTTTATAAACACATGGTTTGTCCACATTTTGTGCAAACCTATAAGTCTTGATCACTTGATCAAACCATATGTTTCAAGAATAGGAAGCCTGCTTAAGTCCATATATTAACGTTTGCAGCTTACAAATTTTACCCTCTTGACCCTTAGCGTTGAACTCGTCTGGCTGCTCCATATAGATAGACTCATCAAGATAGACATTTAGAAAAGCCATTTTGACATCCATATGCTAAATCTCGTAGTTGAGAGCGGTAGCTATGGACAAGAGAATGCGAATTTATTTAAGTATGGCTGTAGGCGAAAAGGTTTCCTTGTAATCAATTTTTTCCTTTTGCGTGTATCCCTTAGCTACCAGTTGAGCCTTATAAGTTTCAACCTTTCCATCCACTCCTCTCTTTCTCTTGTAGATCCACTTATGCCCTATGGGCTTTACCCCTTCATGAAGATCTTAAAGCTCCCAGACTCGATTAGTCTCTATAGACTTCATCTCTGTGTTCATGCCCTATGGGCTTTATGGTGCATTAGGTATACATACCTATACCTAGATTAATCATCAATAAAAGTGCTGAAATACTCATACCACCCTCATGCTTGGATGTTTATAGATTGGCAAACATCACAATGTACAAGTTTTGGAACCCCTTTGGCCCTATTGCCCTTAGATGCAAATGGTCTTTTAGTCATTTTACCCTCTAACAAGATTCACATTGTGGTATAGATTCCACCTTTAAGTAACTTAAAGGTCCATCCTTTACCAATCTTTGAATCCTATTCAGGTTAATATTACCTAGTCGCATATACAAAAAAAAGTCTTATTAGAGTGAGAAGTTTTAAGCCTGTTAGAGTTATTATCGTTAATCTCAGCATTACGTAGTAAGTCCATTTTAGGTTTGATAAAATATAGATTATTCTGCATCCATCGAGAATAGATAAAAGATTTGTTTTTATGAATCATCACTTTCTTATTAAAAAAAACCAAATAGGAATCTTTAAATGAACAAGCTGTAGAAATTAAATTCCATTTAAGTTTAGGAACATAAAACAATCTTGCAAAATTAAATTCCTAAAATTATCAAAATACAGATGGACGTCTCCTACTGCTCTAGCTAAGACCAAGGATCTATTGTCCATCTGAAGCGTGAAGTCTTCACGAAGCAGACTTCTTATTTCTTTAAACCCTACAGCGAAACACAAACATGATTAGTTGCTCCGAAATTTATGACCCAAGTGTCATTGGATTCTTCAAGTAAACAATTTTCAACAACCAGAAGATCACACCTACCTCCTCGAGAAAGAAGGTCCTTGTAATTCTTTTTTATGTGCCCAACCTTCCTACAAAAAAAGCACTTAAGCTTCTTCAGGTTCTTTTTTTTCTTCTTCTTGTTCTTGCCATTTGCAAGAATAGAAGATTTTCTATTCTTGACCTCTTGCTTCTTTCCATTCCCAGGGTTGGGATTGGACTAGAAGTAGCCATCAAGTTGGCCTCGCCACCAGTAGGTGATTCCTTGATCAGTAGTTCAAACTCCTGTAACTGTTTCATCAACTTAATTAAGGTCATATCTCATCTATTGCTTAAATTAAATGTAGCTTTAAATGGAATAAATTCCTTAGATAGAGTTTCAAAGACCATATTCATCTAAGTTTCAACATCAATGTCAGCTTTATTGGTTTGAGCCTCAGCGAGGTAACCCATGACTAACATCATCTGCTCCTTTACAGACGTCCCCGGCCTTTGTTTGTAGTTCAAGAGTTTTTGAAGAGCCCCTTACCATTTTGTTAGGGCCTGGCCTCCAAACATGCCTTCAAAATTATCCAAGATCTACTTAACAATCTCATAATCTTCATGTTGAGCTTGCAGCATGTTATTCATGCTAACCATAACATAACAGCGGGCCTGATCATTAGCATCTTTCCAACGATCATATGCTTAGATTTGCTCATTAGTGGAATCTCCTATAGGCTTAGGAGGACAAGGTGTCGTCAACACAAACTTTAGTTTCTCAAAGGACAGGACGATGTTTAGGTTCCGTTTTCAATCATTATAGTTCTCATTGGTTAATTGGTTTTTGTCAAGTATCGATGATAAAGCATTTTTAGACATTTTAAAACCACAATAAAGAATCATATACCAAACATAAGTAAACATACAATAATAGTTTAGTAAGATAACATAATCATGTAAAACATACAAATGTGTTTATGTGTTAAAACCTTGAAATACAATGATAATTCCTAACTTAGAATTCAACTAGCTATCTAGGGGAGACTTACCAAATTCAATAAGGAGCATGGACCCCTTCCTGATTAATGTATGCCACCCGTATGATCTAGCATATATTAATAATCGTTTCTTTGACCATCAATTTTATAAATAGAACTCCTAGAGGAGGTTAATAATAAAATTAACATAAGCGTATAACCATTGTTTCAATATTTTATCCATGATTTATAATCATCACCTTGGGATGTGCAACCATAAATCATGCTAAAATACCATATCCTCCTAGAGATCCAACCTGGTACATGATGAAGTCCCTTCCTAAGGGTCAAAACCTATGGACTAACAATGGAGGCCGTAGGTCCTCTCTTCGAAAACCTTCTCCTACTCAATCTTTTGAAATCAAGGTTTTATTTTGAGAACATGGATGAACAATTTTTTAATGAGCGGCACTCCCTATTTTTTATGACATGTTATCAATATACATAGCAAATCATATTATAATGTAGACAAGCAAAACAATCATGCAAAGCCACAAGCAAAATAATAATAAATAACCATAATATTATGGTTCCACCCTAGAGAAAAAAATACAGATTACAAGAGATAAATCGAAACATATTATCTATTCTTCATCCTTGAATCTTCAAATTGTATCATTCTTCACATAATGTCCATTTTTAAGTCTTCAATCTTGCATAGATTGAATACTCTATATTTTCGGTCTTATCCAAATTTAATGTTTCTTAGAATTATCCCAAAAATAAAATCAAAATTGCACTAAAAAATGCACTTATTTTGAAAAAATTACATCTCTCTACCGCCATGCCAATCTATGTGATCGGCTTGTCGACCATGACCCTCCGCCCTGCTGAACCTTATAGACTAGCCTGCCTGTCATGACAAATTAGCTTACTAAAGTTGAAAGTTCGGCTTGCCGCCAAAACCATCAGAATTCTGCCCCACAGATGGCTTGTCGATCCTAGAGCAAAAATTACATTTTTCAGAAAATACGATTTTTAATGCAATTTATCAATTTTATTTTCAGCAATTCAAAAACCTAAAATTTGAGACTTAGGAAATACCTTTGGAACACTATCATCCATCTTCTAGATCCGTATTCTCCAAATGATTATTTAATTACAAAATTCTTATAAATTTAAAATTGCATAATAATTCCTAGACGAAGATGATAGTCTGCCATCTAATTACATAAAAAACCTAGATACATATTCTAACCTCTAAGGAACTATAACCGGCATAAATTAATTAATTAATTAATAAATAATTAATTAATAAGTTAATCAACCATAATTAATTAAAAAACATTCACCATATAATCCATGGCAATATATAAATATATAGAAACCCTAGAGTGCCAACTCTCTAAAAAATTAAATTCAAGTATAGGAGAGACCAATATCACATATTTTATTCATATAGCATGATCATAAACTTGTAAATTTATGCAAAAACTATGGCTCTTATACCAATTGTTGGAAAAATAGTATGCAGTAGAATTTTAAAAATTTTATACCCAAGTCTTTTCTAAAACACAAGTTTGACACACTATATGCATAAATTAACCAGATCTTACTTACCTTGTATGTTGAAGAGATTCCTCAATCGATGAAGAGAAGGGCGTTGTAGAAAGACCTCAACCAAATGGCCTTCTTTGCTATTCTCTATCCACTATCGATGTGTGTGGGCATACTTGTACAACTCTTTCACAGGTGACTCTCTTTCCAACCAACTAAGAGATACCTAGAACTACCATTCGTGATTGGGCCCAAGAGTTAGTCCTTATCAAATAAGGCCTCAAAAATTTGAATCTGGATCAATACCTAATAAAACCGGTGTCTAAAACGTGTGACCAAAAAATCATTCGGTTAGCAGGCCGAATTGGCATATCGGCCTGCTGAACTTACTCCATCTGTAGGCCGAACTTAAAGATCGGCTTGCCAAATGTATGATTTTTGATCCCTACAAATCTTGTATTTCCCACCTGAAATCAGCCTGCTGAACTTACTCCATCGGTAGGTCGAACTTGAAGATCAGCCTACCAAACGTATGATTTTTGATCCTTGCAAATCTTTTATTTCCCACCTGAGATTCTTGGGATAAAGCCTTAATTTTAATTCAAATAACCCAATAGAGAAGTTATCCAATTAAAACAGTCATATCTAGATAATCTCCAAGAAAATAAACATTCCTAATGATTCAATAAGTTTATCTTGAATTAATTTATTCAACATTAATCTAACCAATAAACAAACATGAATTATCTGATCTGATAATTTAACAAGTTTATCTTAAATTAATTTTTCACAAAATTAATTCAACCGATAAACAAACATGAATTTTCTGATCCACCAAATTTTAACCAATCTAATAATTTAACATAACTCACCAATTCATTGGAAAAGCACGCTGTATCGTTATAAGATTTATTATGAGCTAGCATAGCGGACCTGATGGACCTATATAGTTCAAGTTCTCAATAATTATGAGACCCAATATCCCAGTTCATAATTATCAACTCTAATGCTACTCTACTAAAAACTTAGAGCTGCACTCTCAAACTATATAGAATTACGAAGCCCGAATAGCTAAGTCTCCATGACATATCATAATGTATTGTATCCCCATAGGATTATTCATAATCGACTTTAGGATAAATTCTATCTTACTTTCCCAATTATTTTTCTCTTGCGTTCTATTATCTCACCATCGAAAAACTTACCACCCAAAGATAGTACATGATTCGATTACACCTACGTATCGAAATGGTTGAGCGCTCCAGTCTTCCAATTACAGGATAACGCATATAAGAGGATATCGACGACTCCTAAAGAGGAGCTATGGATTCCATATCTATGAATAACAAGTCTATGCTATCAAGAGTCACGTCTCCAATGTATCGACATGCGTACCAACATAAAACGTGGATGTCACCCTTTGGTACATCAAAAGACATAAGTCAAGACAACAGGCCCATTATTCATCTCAAGATTATGATACATCACATATGAATGTCAAAAGTGAATTGATTTGTCGAGACAGAATTGTTTATCCAAATCAATTACAATTTATGTCCTGATCCAATGCATCATCACTTATGACAATGCACTAATGTTTCTATTTGTGGAGTCGATCTCTGATGACCAAGACAAACCATCTTCGTTAGGGATATAGACAACATAATAATCCTTACATGAATAAAGTGCCCAACTTTATTCCCTCGATTGCAGATCTTATAATTTAGACTGTCACCTTTAGACTCATGTCATCTACATAATCTGTCCATCATATGCTTTATTTTAAATGCTTAAACTGACAGTTTCAGACTTTTATTTGTTTATCTTACATTCAATAAATATGAACGTAAAGAGGTCAACAATTTGGCATATGAATAATAAATAAATTCTTTATTGAGAAAAATATCTCTAAAAACATATTACATTTTTACTCCTTAAGGCATACATATCTAACAGCATTTGCATCTACAGCAATTTGATGCTTGCTGTCAGTAAGTTACTGGTTTAGGCCCAAACTAAATCCATGGCCACATACCTGAAAGAAGTCAAAGCCTTGCTTGGACAATTCAGAGCATATTTTTTTGTTTAGATCCTGAGGTCCGAGAATGTTGAAGTTGACACGCTCTCTCGACTAGCCTTAGGCCTAAAAGACAACAACTTGACGTCAATTCCAATCGAGACGCTAAACAAGCCTAGTGTCAACAAAAATGTGATAAATGTAGCCAATGAGCAAACAAGCACCTAGATGGACCCGATCATTTGATACCTGACCATAGTAGAGCTGCCTGGCAACCGAAAGGAAGCCCAATACATTTGCAATAGATCAGCCCGATATTCGATAATCAAGGGGAAACTCTATAGATGCGGCTATACTATACCCTACCAAAGATGTGTTGGGCCCCTAGAAGCTTAATACCTCATGCAAGAGATTCACAACGGGTTGTGCAACAATCATGCAGGGGACGCTCTCTATCATTTAAGTGTCTCCACCAAGGCTACTATTGGCCAACCATGGATCAAGATTATAAAAACTACGTGCGTAAGTGCCTCAAGTACTAGTAGCTTGCTCGCGTAATTGGACAACATGCCGAATCGCTCAACTTTGTGGTATCTACTTGGCCATTCGCCAAATAGGCCATTGACATGATTGAACTTCTGCTTTTTGCCCAATCACAATTCAAATACTGTATAGTGGCCATTGATTATCAAACTAAGTGTGTAGAGATCGAGCATTACACTAACATGATTGAAGCCAAGTGTACCAACGTTTTTTGGAAGAACATCATTTGCTGATACGACGGCCCACACACCATAGTCACTGACAACGTGAAGCAGTTCAAAGCAGCCGGTCTACTCTGAATGTGTGAACATCTTAGCATCAAGAAAGTGTTATCGTTGCTTGGGTACCCTTAGAGCAATGGACAGTTGAAGTAGTCAACAAGACTATCAAGGACAACCTGAAGAAGAAACTAGAAGGGCTCGAAGGTGCATGGATCGATAAGCTTTTGAAGGTACTTTGGGCATACCGCACCACTGCTTGAACTGCCATGGGAGAAACTCCATTCTCCCTGGTCTACGGAGCTAAAGTTGTAATTCCAGCCGAGGTTGATTTGTCAAGCTTTAAGGTCAAACACTATGATGAGTTACAAAATGCCAAGCATATGATGTCCAAACTTGATCTCCTAGAAGTAAAAAGAGACACTGCCCTTATCTATACGGCTGTTCAAAATCAAGCTATTGCCTAGTATTATAATAAGCAGGTTCATCCGAGAAGCTTTAAAGTTAGCGATTTAGTCTTAAAGAAAGACATCATCCAATAGCTTAGGCTCGGTTCCTTCAGAACCCAAGAGGGATGACCCATTCATACTGGATGGCATCGTCTAACTAGGCACATACAAAATAGCTTATATGCAAAGGAATGTGCTCAGCCAACCCTGGAACGCCATGTAGTTGGAGAAATTTTATTGTTGACAGGAGCAAGAACGCCTTTTTTGATCTCTAGTCTCAACATTCTCTTTGTAACTAACCCTCTGTTTAGTAGGAAGGAAAGAAAATGAGAGAGAAATGACAATTATAAAGGATAGAAAACTAAAAGGAAAGAAAGGATTTTAGTTTTCTCTTTAGTTGTTTGGTATGATAGGGAGGAAAAAAAATGAATTTACCTCTATGTGTTTGGTATTGAAAGTAAAACTTAAAGGATGGAAAAATTATAATCAATATAATTACTTTTTAACCCAACACAATTAATACAATTCTTCACTTGTAAAATAGACGGAATGTCAAATAGCACCATTGCTAGTCGCTCCAACCCACAACCAAAAGACCAAGGAACATTAGTTTCTTTGCCACTTCTTGATATTTTTGCTCTGTCACCCCACATCCCTTGTTTTTAATTGTTTGTGTTGATTTCAGACCTTGGATGGTTACTAATAAGAAAAAAGTATCAAAATACTATGTATGACCAACAAAATTAGAAACAATAAAAGACTAATAAGGATAGAAAGAGTAATAAACTAACATAACAATGGATCCAATCAAAAGAAAAATTCTGCTAATCCAACTAAATAAAAAAACCCGTAACATAACTACTAATCCAATCAATTAAAAAAAAAAACTTAACATAGCTAGTAATCCTGCCAATAAAAAAATAGCATTAATTTTGGTCTTCATTGTTGTCCATCATCTTCAATAACAATTCATAGCGATGATGACTTAGAACTGCAAAGAAAGCTCGCTTGTTTGATGCACTTTTGATTAAAAATAGAAAAGCGTTCAATTGAATATCATCGGGAACTCCAATGTTTAACAATTCAACATAAACTTCTTCATCTATGTGGATTCGTGGCTGTGCTTTTTCAGCAATAGCATTGCCCTTTCTGATGGCATCAGCTACATTATTCATACCAGATTGAAGCATTTGAATATGCATGTCAAGTGAATCAATCATGGAAGATTTTCTTTTCACACTTTTCGATGCAATTGCAACTTCTAGATTATTTTGAGGCGATAATGGCTCAACATTATTAATAGTTACTTCATCAAACTACTCAACACCCACAGATTGATTGGAGCTGGTTTCTCTACACCATTGTCAAACTTTCTCTTTCACACTAGCAGCAGCCTCACCGTTAGCTCTATCTTTTGCAAAAAGTTCACTTAATTTATCATAAAATTGGATCTCAGTATACCTCCATTTCTTTGCACTAGGTTTTGCCTACAACATGTGATATGGAAAAGCTTAAACATAATATAAAAACTTAAGTAGAAAATATAAATAGAAAAAAATATAAGTTTATAAAAACAAACCTCAATTAGATTCTTCCACACCTCTAGCTCTGCTTTAAACATTTTAGTTATTGGACTCCAACCAAAACCACTTAAGCCATTGAAAAGGTCATGACATGTATTAAAATTAGTTTTCAAAGTCTTAATTTGATTTTTCAAATGTTCTTTATCAAATGGGTATTTAAGCTCATCTCGACATATAGTCAAAACATTATTGTAAGCAAGAGTTGTAAATGTGCCATCAACCCTATTTCCATTTACTTGTTGTTCTAACAATGCATCAATCAACACAGCATCCATTTCTTCTGACCACCTTATGTTATCTTCTTCTGACCACCTTATGTTATCTTTTCGTGATTCTTCACCATCAACATTGTCTTTTTTTTATTTCTAAGCCATGTGTACAAACTACATGTTTAAGAAAAATTCAATGGACAATGAAACACATAAAAATATAACATTATATCTATAACTACAAATGCGTAACAAAACCTTTTGTAAAAAAAATAAAATAATAACATTATATCCTATAACTTTAAACACTTAACAAAACCTTTTGTAAAAAAAGACAAAAAAAAACTTTAATTGACAAAATTATAACTGAAAATCAAATTCATTTATTATTCATGCTTATCTTGAGCAGCCACTTGAATGCATGAAATTTCTAATTCCAAAAACAGTTTATAAACTACCAAAAAAGAATAATAGAAAAGAGCAACACTGATGATAACAATATAATTATAATACAAGTTTACATCTGAACAAGCATGGAATCACTATCTAAAGAAAGAATAAACTAAAGGGTGTATTCTACATATTCTACATTACCATCAAACTACATTTTCTAATCTACCTCTTCTACTAATAAATTACTATCAAACAATATTTTCTAGTGCTGGACATAGTCTTGCCACATATACTATGCTATTTCGTTCCTTATAGCTGCTCCTTTTCTAGCTTATTTGTTATCCTTTTGTCTAACGTAGACATTTTCTAACTCCAGCTCTCTTTCCAAGAGTTCTTGATCAACCGCTTCAATCATTTGTTCATCAAGATCTACACCCATTAGATAGTTATGCAAAATACAACAAGCCAACATAATTTCTGTGGCTACTTTTATAGGATAATGTTGTTCTGCACCACTAGAAATTATGGGGAATCATTTTTTAAGCACTCCAAAAGCTCTCTCTATGACATTGCATAAGGAAGCATGACGAAGGTTAAACAATTCTTGATAATTTTTAGGGCCACGTGTAGAATACTCTTTCAAGTGATACCGCACTCCTCAGTATGGTGTGATTAGTCCACTACACAACATGTAACCTGCATCTACTAAATAGTATTTTCCTGATGAAGTAGAATTTACATTTTTAGATAATATTTTATGATTAACTGGTTTCAATAACTTAAAAAAAACCTAAATATTACCTCTAGGAATTATTAGTTTGTCTTCCCTACACAAAGCATTTTTTATAATTCTTGAGTCGAATACAGTTCCTTCCCACTCTGCTAACACGTATGTAAACCTCGTATCGAATCCACAAGCTGTTATAACATTTTGTGTTGTGTAATCTTTCCTCCCACGATATCATGGAGCCTTTTTTCTAGGTACTTTTACTAGAATGTGTGTCCCATTAATTGCTCGTATATAATTCTAAAATTCAAACTAAATATGTCACAATTATTATCATTAGAAATTACAATTTAAAAAAAGACATGCATGTTATTATTTACCTTGAAATATGGATAGAACCTGTGACTATCAAGAATTTGTTGAGGAATCTCTGCTCCATTTGGTTGAACTAGGAATTGATCTTCTAAGCTAATTATTGCTCGTAATAGCTCATGAAAATGTTGACTTATGGTCTTATTAGATCGGCATAAGAAAAAAGAAATAGTTCGGTTTTTAGCATTATGTGCTAATATGTATAGAAACTTAGCTACTTGTTCCTCTACCATAGAATTTTTATTATCCTTAAGTCGACTAGTATCTCGAAGCAATGCACACAACCTAGCAAATGCTTTTGGCCCCATTCAAATAATATCACAACATTTTTTGTTCAAATTAAATTGAGTCATAAGTTCACTTCTCACACTATTTCTTTCTTTACTTCTATTTAAAATGCTCCTATTAACATAATATGAATGGTGGTATAATTCCATTATATACACCATGTAGACCACATAGCAAACAAGTTACACACTAGCCATACGCCTATATCTTTCCCAACTTATCAAAAAATGCGTAACAGTTTCTATAGGCCTCTCTACTTGATTATTCTCCAAAACGTTATCCTCTTCATCATTATTCAAACTCCATTTGAATGGGGTATCTTGTTCCATCAACTTGGAAGTAGTTCTAATCAAAATGATATATAAGAACTAATGCAATATATATCTTAAAATAAACATAAACATGATAACTAAACACATAGATTTATTCTAATGATTGTACCCGAAACCAAAGAGCAGAGTTTGTAGTTTCAAGGTCAAGATTTTGCAATGAAGATATGTGACAATGAATATTATGACTTTTTTTTTGCCCTGTTCTAGATTCTAGTTTAGAATAGTATACACAATAAAGACATAAATAGATATTTGACCAATTACTTATGCTATAGCCAATGGCATTTGTTATGTGGAAAACGTGCAAAATCACAAAAAAGTCACAGATGAAAACAAAGTTCAATATCATATCAGCTCAAAAAAGAAAAAAAAGTAGCGAGGTATGTAACTCAGAATTAATGAATACGGAATTTGTTTCTATGGTTTCCCATAAGAAAAAGAAAAAACCAAAAAAAAAAAACAAAAAGTGAAGTAAATCACATAACGATTAGTCAAAGGAGAAGCTCTTCATCAAGAAGAAAGCAAAAACACCATAAAAAAATGACACAGATATTGAAAATTTTCAAAATCAATAAAGGAAAGGCAAACAAAAATAGAATGAGCAAGCCAAATTCATGATTAAACAAAAGCAAAATTAATTTTCGGTTGAATAAAATGCTTAAAGAAAAATTCTTTTGTTGTTATGAATCTGAAAAATTGCAAAAGATAAATTTTTGCACATTTAACACCGACTCTTTTGAATTCAATTTCCAAAACTACGTAATGATACTTGAAACATAGAAAACGTACCAATCCAATCCATAGAAAAGCAAGCAACGAATCTTTAAAACATTTAGTTTAGAGGCAGAAACAATGGCGAGGACAAGAAACCCTTTGTTAGGCAAGCCAAAAAAAAAAAGGGAAAAAGAAGAACTTTAGCCTTTGTTTGATAGGAAACTCAATATTTTTTATTGAGTTGTAGCATTTTTCTCACAAACAAAAGAACGTTGGAAGCCAGAAAGGATTTGGAGACAAACCTTGGATTTTTCTTTGTTGGCATGCATGATTTAGTGATTTTCCTGAGAAAGTGCGAAATGTTGATTTTCTAGGAAAGTGTAAAAAAATAAGCTTTTCTGCAAAAAAGATGGAAAATTTATGATGAAGATGTGAGGTATAGTAATTGGGGAAGGTTTGTAAGGGGGAGAACTAGTCAAAAGATAAAACATGAAATGGGCTAAAGATTCGTGAAATATGGGAAGTTAGTTTCTAGATTTTTTTTAGGCATAATTATGGATAATTTTGTAATTTTGTCTCATTTATATAACTGACAAGCTTTTTCATATAATAATCCATCTAATTTTGAGAGAAAAAAATATAATAAAACCTACTTGGTAGTTTTTCCATCTTATTTTCCTTTCCATCTAAATTTCCCTCCTACCAAACACTGTCATTTATCAATTTCCATCCCAAAGCTCAGCAACAACATAAAAAAAATCCTAAGTAGTCTGATCACATCCCCAAGCTCTTTGTCGGCTATGGGTGGCCCCAAACTAAGGGAACCACTAGAAGAGTCCTCGAAACTAGATGATGATGCTCCCCCGCAAGTCGTTCGGCTTAGTAGGTGCTTGGCCCCAGGACATCAGTAGCGCTGTGTTTTGCAACTATCACTTGCTCAGTAGGACGAGCAAGTTGAACATCATTTTGACGAGGGTTAGTTGAGTTGGACCCCATAAACTAGCCATAATGGGCAAGATTCATCTTCCATAGTAGAAAGGCCTGCTTTTAAGAAGCTTCAGGCTTTGTGTATAGCTCCTCCACAGCTGCAATGACTCTACACGGTGCCCATGGTCTCTTCTACCACATGTGTCCCTGCTCAAACCTTCATGGGACCTCCTAATCTTGGAGCACCACCTCATTGGTTTGAGACATCTAGTTCCCCCTATGTAAAATCACTCAAACTTCTAGAGCTTGTTTGAGTTGGGGTTCCCAAGAATAAAATCCTTCTTGAAGCTGGTGAAGTAGTACCAATCGATTTGCCAAGGAAACCTCTTCATCTTGAAGACCTACTTAAAGGCCTCCCACGGCATCTCGGTCACGTTATAGTACCTCCAGAGAATATACAACCCGATCAAGGATATGTAATAATTCAGGTTTAGCTGAGCAGCGCACACATTCAAATTATTTAGTGTCATCGGAGGAATAGATGGAATGGAAGGTGGAGTCTTGCTTGGAAGAACTTTACATATAAGGGGGATGTTGTCGAGAATATGATATTCCTGATGTAAGGCGTCAAGGTGGCTTGCCGTCATCCCTAAAGTATATTTTACTAACGAAGTCTAGCTGGGCTGATCTCTCGTTACTACCCCTTTGACCGAGGCCACTAAGACAAGCCTCTCTTCTTCGTCCTCTGGGTCCTCCGCCTCGCTGCCTCCAGTTGGTCGATCCTCTATGGTGGATGGATTGATGGATACTTCTCCCATTATAAGAGCTAAAGCCTCGATGCCCTGACCAGAGGTGCTTGGCACATTAGTAGCTACCGCCAAGCTAGCGCGTCATTGGACAGTAACCCGAGATATGCCTGCGGCGGCTGCCCCGATGTACAAGTCCTTTCCCCTACATGGTTTGATTGGGCATCTCCCTTCAATAATTTTAAGGAACTTTCTTTTTGGAATTGTTCCCTCTCCAAGGCTAAGAATCTTGACCAGTTAGGCCACCCCATCCTGATTGGGCGAATTTTCCATAATCTTAACTTCCTCGGTTCCTATCTGGTCAGTCTCAGTACTTCCATCTGACCCGAATACAATTGAATCATTTTGGGAGCCACTCAAGTTATTCATGGTTTAGTTCATCCTCAAGGATTACTAACGCAGGTATAAAGTTGTTTGGGTTTGTAAAGAAAGAAGTCTTCGGATTACTGTCTATTACTTGGCAGCTAAAACTCAATAGTTTAGGAATTCAGTCCTAAAAACACTTTGGAACAATGGGGAACCAACACCTATTTATAGCTGAAACTTAGGAGTAAAACTTGAAAAGACGCATTGATTATGCTCGTTAGAGAAACAACCAATTATGTGTTGACATGTGTCTCGCCAAGCTTGACTGTGTGTCCCTTCAAACCCCATTATCTCAAGATAGAGCCTGAAGGCCAACCATGACCGACCACACCCTCTCAGTATAGTCCACCCAGCTGAGCACTAGCCAGGTGTACTAGTGGGCTATTGTTGGGGGTATGCTTGGCACCATCCCCAAGTACTACCCCTATGGTAGCCTAGCTACCGTGCTTGACAAAATCATTGAGGGGACAATCCATAACTCCATATGGTCGGCTCCTTCTCCCGAGGCATTCTATAGGGCCCCCGCTGGCTGCAACACAAGGCATCGCTTTCTCGGGAAGAATTAGTGCACGGGTCGGACTGTCAGAGCCTACAACTAGATAGCAACTCACCACAAAAGGCCAACATATGGCCTCATTTCAACCCGTAGATGGAGACCAATCCTCTGATGGGGATCTCAACATTTGTCACTTGCTCCTTGATAGTCTTGATGTGACACACGAGTCATGGGTTAAACCCAGTTAGCAACCGATTCAAGTGGTAGCTTATAAATAAAGAGCATTTACTATAGCTCAAGATAATATGCTCTTTCTCAACTAACTCTACTCTTGTACTTTGTCGAACAAATACCTGACTTTAGTGTCGAAAAGCATTTGACTGGCACCACACCAGTGCCGCCTTACCTCCAAAGCAACCCTCTTCTTGTTGTAGGTTCACCCGAGAGGCTCAGACGAGTAGGAAGAGCTGTCCGAGCAATGTGCGCATCTACATCTGGTGTTGACTAATAGCAATCCAATGCAAGAAAATTAATTCAACTGATAACCAAACATGAATTATTAAATCCAATATTATCAAATTTTGGCCAATATAATAATTTAACATAAGTTACCAATATGCAGGAAAAACATATTATATCGTTACAAAATTATTATAAGCTAGCAAAGGAGACCCGATAAATATATATAGATCAAACTCCTATAATTATAAGATACAATATCCCAAATACATATTTTATAATTGTCAACTCTAACTACTCCACTAAAAGCTTAGAGTTATACTCTCAAACTATATAAAATTACAAAGCTCCAAAAAGCTAACCACCCATGACATATTATGATATGTCATATAGGATATTAATAATTAGCTTAAAGATAAATTCTGTTTTACTTTTCGGATCATTTTAATCTTACGTTCCATTGTCACATCATTGAAACACTTACTATCCATAGATAGTATATGATTTTGTTACACCTATGCATCCAAATGATTGAGCACTCTAGTCTTCCAATTACAAGATAATGCATATAGACAACATAACAATCGTAGCATGAATTAAGTGCCCAACTTTATTCTCTCGATTGCGGATCTTATCATTTAGACCATCACCTTTAAGATTCATGTCTTTCATATAATTTGTCTATCATATGCACAATTCTTAAACGTTTAGACTAACAGTCTCAGACTTTTGTTTACTTACTATACATTCAACAGAAATAAACATAAAGAGGACAACATTTGGTATATGAATAATAAATTAACTCTTTATTGATAAAATTTCTCCAAAAACATATTATAATATTTTGCTCCTTAGGGCATTATGTCTAACAATACTAAGATCCAAAGTATTAAGAACCAAGTTTAAACCAGAAAATTATAGTTCAAACCAACTTTTTTATATAGTTTTCTCTAACAAAATTTAAATTTCAAACCAATTTTAGCTCAAATTCTTGGTTTGAAGCTTAGTTCCCAAATACCCTATTATAGTACAATTCAGAGGGCTTGTTCTTACCACCGTTTTTTTTGAAAAACTTATAATAAACTTATTAGCCTTTTGTAATTGATAGCCTTTTCTTAACCTCATTTTGGAGCCATTATTTATTTTGTAAAGTAAAAGAAATGTCTAAATAACCATGGTATACCTTCATTTGCAACACCTACATATGCAACAATTATGAAAGGTCTAGCTTATTTGTAATTATCGTGATATTTAATATATGAATAAAAATGGGTGAACAATAAAAGTTTAATAAGGTAGGGAGATCCATAAATCTGTGCTACGCATTTATGAATGCTAGGAGACATATAATATTGTGTAAATTATGTTTCACATCATTTATCACGTCTAGTTATTTTATCAATTTTATATGTAAATTAAGCTCAAATCTTTCGTAAAAATGATATATTCCTGTACCAAATCTTTAAAGATGTATTCTTCTAAATCACTCGATAATCTCAAGATAAATAAAAAAAGAAACATATACACTTGACAGGATTTTATTTAAAAAAAAATCTATTGGTCATAGTGTCATTTAAGGGGTGTTTGGTATGCAGTAATCCTAAGGATGAGAGTAAGAATACGCAAGATTCCCACATTTGTTACAAGAATTATAATTTTTAGTCTTAAGAAACTCAATCCCCATGGGATTCACTTTACCACATTTTGAGGTAATATGAATCCCACCTTACAAAATGATATTTATATTCTGAAGAAGCTTAAAACCATGAGAATATCACATTTTCTTCCATGATGATGATGATAATGATAAATAAATAATATAAAATACTGTATTATCATAACTTAAAATTACTATTTAATGTTAATATTAACATAAAGTAATAATATATTATTAAGAATCATATATTTATTATTACTTATATTCATTTCAATATATTATATACTGTATATAATATTTTAGTATGAATATATTATTAATAAATAATTATAATACTATTATTATAAATGAATATTATTATATAATATTTATATAAAATAATAAGAATTTGATAGTGAGGATTTTAATAATATTAACAGTAATAATAAAAACATCATAGCATAATATTAATATTAATATTAAATTATGGTAATATAATAATAATAATAATAATAATAATAATAATAATAAACAAAAATACATAATATAAAATATAATTATAAATAAGTGTGTGGTTCATAAGGCGGACCACGAACTACAAATTATAAGAAAAAATCAAAGCGATCTACGGGTATGGAGCACGAGCAATAAGTAGTTTAGAGTTAGATAGAAATAGAAGAATTTTAGCCGACCATTCCTAACTAAAGGAATGGGATAAGGGCTGACCTTTCTCATATAAGGCATAGGGGGTTTTATACGAGTTATATTAATTGTATGGTCAAATAAGGATTGTATAACAACATATAAAACCCCTCAAGCACCTTCATTTTATGCATATATATACTACTATTTATCTTTACCTCCATTAGCCATAAAATGAGGATTATTCTTTAAGTATATACCTATTATAGGGCTATAAGTAATTTTATAATACCTTATAATATTTCATATAATATATAATAACACCGCTTATATATACGTACATCTACAATAAATGAGGGCTACCTTCCCTCTGTCTCACCTCCAGCTATAGTATGGATTACTGAATTTCATGTATTAAGCATGGATTTCTAGAATACATATTATGTAGTGTATGGAGCCAACGTCGGTTGTTTTTATAATAACCAAAAATAAATAATATAAAATATAATTAAATATTTATAATATTATCATAACTTAATATTATTATTTAATTTTGATATTAATATAAAATAATATGTTATTAAGAAAATTTATATTAGTACATTATTATTGTCCAATAGAAAATTATTATTATTTAATAATATTAATATTAATATATTAAAATAATATACTACCATTACTATTAAATATATTAATATACTATGTTAATACTAATATTAAATAATAACCATATGAATATGAATAATATAATAATATTAAAATCTTAGATATATATTATGAAATATATTGATATGAAGATAAATAATAATAATGGCAATAGTAGTAGTTAATAATAAAATAATAGTAGCAGTAGTAGTATTAATATGATGATGATAATAACAATAGCAAGTATTAATATAATAACACCGTATGATTATTAATAATAACAATAGTAGTATTGTTGTTGTTGTTAAATTTTTTTAAAAAGGCTTTTTCATGTTTTCAATTTTTTTCTAATGTTAATGATAATGATAATGTTGTACCAGTGTAGTTATCATTTTAAAAATATGAATATAAACATTATTATTATATAAATGATAATGGAAATGTTTTAATGCCATAATTTATTTTTGTCAACTATAAAGATTTCCATGCATAAACACATAGTAATATATTATTTCTGACAATGTAAGAGAAGATTTATGTGCACAACTAAACGGGATAATATTGGTTTCTTGAGAATCATATCGCCTACTATCATTTTCTTGGGTATATGATTTCTACTAATTCTTGCATTCCAAAAAACTCTTTAGACTTTTAATTGTGTTGATATGGATTATTTTGATTTTAGCTTTGTGATTTGAATTGTTGTTCAAATCAACATTTAAATGTGAAGTTAAAGTACTAATCTGAATAGGGAGTAAAATTAAAATTTGTGTATAGATAGATAATAGAAAAAGTTTTTAATTTAGTAACAAAATCTAGCAAAACTGATTAGTTCATTACAGATTTAAATACGCAATATTTATATTAATTTATTCCTCTCTTCATTGTAAACAAAATAAAAAAAAGAATCGTCTCAATTAAATATAAAACAAAAAAGTTGATGATATTTTTTCTTAAAAATATAGGAGAGAGAAAAAAGAAATCTAAGGTATCTCATTGTAAAAAATTAATCCAAATCCTAAGAATTTAATAGGAGGGGGAGAACTTGAAAAAAAAAATTCATTAGATTTGAAATACTCAAGTAGCACTTGAATTTTACCTTTACCAAACGTGTATCCAACTATTCTCAATACTCTGAGTCCAAAATTTGGAGCCCAATTCATTAAACAAACGGTCTTTTAGACTTCTAGCTTTAAAAGTCACCCTATTAAATGCAATAATCCAATCTTCTTATAATTTAGTATTCATTATTATATATTAAATCAAGATTTATTGTTCTATTTTATTGTCCCTTTGTCTGTTATTTCAATTAAAATTTGACACATAAGTGAATTTTTTAATCTCTTTTAATATCTAGGTCCTATTTATATTTTTAAGTTGTTGAGTTTAAATAATGTATCAAAATTTAATAAAGGGGATAGCCAAAGGGACAAAAAATAAGACAACAAATTTACACTCTTATATATTGTTTGATAGGATATATAATTTGCTATCGCTTACGAATTAAGACTTCGTGTCACTGGATTATTTCTAAGAGTAGCCAGTAGAAAGTACGAACACTTTTAGATGCCATTTCTGATGAAAAAAGTTGTCAAGCTTGAATCCAAATGCCGAAAATGGCACCTTTCCTTTTCTTAAAGTACCAAAAAGATTGCAAATGAAGTTTTCAAATTTTCATAAGCAAATATCCAAACACCCTATAAATCTAATTCTCATCCAATTTACTAATGCCCACTTGGATTTTTTTTTTTTTTTTTTTTTTTGCTTTTTCTTCAATGCAATCAAATTAGCCAATGAATACAGTTCTGTGGAGTCCAAATTGGCTTCCTGGAAGTTGGACAAAATTCTACAAGTTCTCTTGGCAATAGATATAATCTGGTGCACTCATCTGACAAGAAAAATTCTTTTATGAATCCCCGCTTTTTTCTTCAATTCAATTATTATTATTTTATTCTTTTGGAAGACTTCTTCAATTCAAATTTGCACCATGCTTGACGATATTTGGTTTACAACATATATAGTTCAAACAAGATAACCCAAATTATTAATTTTTTTTTTATGTTATGCTTTATTTTTCTTGCAATTAAGTTTATGAGACTTTTATAGTAAGGTATGAAAAAATAACTTTATACATGGATCTTCTTTAAACCTTAGTTCGTGTTAGTTTCTATTAATTTAACTCTTTTTTATTTTGATGTAATTAAATTTAAACGTTCAGAAACATCAACTCTTAAGGGTACATTAATTGAAAGAAGGATGTTTCGTAATTAGAACTTATAATTCTAACTGTGAACTATGTAAAGCTTTTATGTACTACAATAAAAAGTAAAAGTATATCATACTATAGTATGTCATGCTACAGGCATGTTTGGTGCGCAAGATTAGAGAGAATTGGAATGGATTAAATCTTAGTACTTTGTTTGGTTAAAAACTTTAAAGGATTAGATTGCATAAGCTCTTATTCAATCCATGCTTGAATCCTCATGGAAGGAGATTATAATCCCTTGCTAAAACATGAGATAAACATAAGCATTATACATTATGAAAATCCTTAAGAACCTATTTGCAAAAATTTATAAAATTTGGTCAAATTATTAACTTTCAAAAAATAAGGAGCCAAAAATGTAATTTTTATGTGATGAAAAATATATTTAATAATTATATTTGTTCCTTTTTAATTTTTAAAAATTACAATTTGATCCAAATTTTAGAAAATTATTTTACAAAAATCTTCTATCATAATAATGCAACATCAAATATAAGATTGGATTAACTAAAATTTTATCATATCCTTTTCAATACAATCTAATCCAATCCTTTATAGTTATCATATCCAATACACTAATGGGCCCTATATAGTTCTAAGTCACAATTCTAACTTTGTTCCTAAATGCTCTCTTTTCATGAGTATATAATTTGAATTTTACTGTTGAGAGTAGTCATCTAAGCTTTATGCTAAATGATTTGCTGAAAAATTAGGAGAAAATAAATCTCAAGTAATAGCATTACCATTGTGGTCTTTCTCCTGGGAAGCAGTCTGGCCCCTCAAAAAAGAAAAATGAAAAAGAAAAGAAGTAAGGCAGCCGATTTCACGCTCCGTATGAACTAATATATACACGTACATATATATATATATATATATATATACTTTTTTTTTCATTAAGAAATGAATTGTCTTATGTTTTAAGGGATTAGCAAATGAATTATTTATTTTTTAAGGGGAAATGAATCATGTTATAATTATTCCAGCACAAAAAAAATCTGCCAAAAACATTTTCTTGGAAGGAAAAGAATATTCCTTTGAGAGAGGCATCACTATTCACTATGAATGTGCACGTGATGCAGATATACGACACGACAACGTACTTGATGGGCCGCCAGTGAGCATGTATGTATCTAGACAAAATATATGATTCATTAATCGAAAACAAAATACATCTTGTATATATATTATAATATATATATGCTTCCAAAAAAACAAAAACAAAAACAAAATCTATGCATATAGGTTGTGGAAAATTAGTGAAAGAAAATGTAAAACACAGGAAAGAAAAAAAAATAAAAACATATTTAGAATTGATAATTTTTGAGTTGGAAGCACAATTATAAATTTATAATTTAAATTTGCTAAAAAATTAGGTATAAGTAAAACAGATTTCAAAATTTCAAGATAAGATCAATGTGGTTCCACGGTTATAGTCATGGATACGTTAGAATCTTATGGAGTGTATGAGAGGGGAGAAAAAAACTCTACTGTGATATGAAAATTATTTATCATGATACTTAAATATGATTTCTCTTTTTTGCTATATATTCCCAAGCTTTTTTTTTTTTTTTTTCAATTAGAAATGTTCATAGGTCGAATTACATAGATTAGGGGTTAATTCGTAATCCGATCTTTACATATTAGATTGAAAAAATCCCAATCCGTGAGACTTCCCAATTCAATCCAATAGACTTCCAATCCAGTCCAATTCAATTTGAAAAACATCAGATTTAACGGATTGGATTCTACGACTTCAAGGATTGAGCCTTTAAATTTATTAAAAAATAGATATTAAAATTAACATATTTAAGACTTTTTGAGAAATATGATTCTCACAAATGATGTACGGTAAGCTTTAAGTATTTAGATAAGGTTAAAATATAAATTAACTTTAGACACACAATCAGTTAGGTCAGGTGTTATATGTTTATAAAAAAAAAAAAATCGATAAAATGTGCACATATATATGTAGAATTTATATAATATATATATATATATATATATCCAATTCAGATTCATAGGTTATACGAATTGGGAAATAGTCAATCGTACGTATTAGATTAGGAAAATCCTAATCCAAAACTAATTTGTAATTTTCATAATCTAATCCAATCTGACAGATTAAATTGGATTGAACAAATTGACGAATTCTATAACCATCCCTATCTTTCATATTTCAATGTAAATTTGACATTCAACCATATATTTATTTGCAAGGCTTTTTCAAATGAGAAAGTACCTTGAGGACCTAGTTCATACACAAGAAATCTAGTATTTGTAAAATATACCCCAATTTGGTCCGTTAGTTCGAATTGTGTTAATTTCAACATTTTTGTTTGGACAAAAAAAACCAAATTGTGTAGTTTAAACAATAATCAAAATTGGCCTTTGGATATCCAGTTAAAGTATTAATTTTAACAGGATATCAAATCTGAATTTCTATTTAGGTGAATATTGATAACTTTATTTTGAAGCATGAAAAAATATTTAATTTAAGAGTAAACATGAAATGCGTAAAAAAAAGTTATGTAATTTTTAAAAAAATATGAAATAATAGTATTAAATAATAAATACAAATATATAAGGGTGAAATCACTGTTCAATATTAGTTTGAAAGGTTGAAATGGAAGTGGGATTTGAAATCTAAAGTTAGACAGTTTAGCCTAGTTTAAACTGTCAGTTTAGTTCGAATTAAATGTTTTACCAACTATCAATTTAAATAAATTGTAATAACTGTTTTAATAGAACCAAATTGGAAGGAACCAGTGAAACAAACATGCCGTTAAGTTGTCTAAAGAATAACTTTCTTTTTTTTTTTCTTTTGAATGTACACTAAAAAAGTCATTTATTGTTGAAAGTATTGGAAACTAAATTTTATAAGTACATGCGAGTATTTTCATTTATCAGTTATAAATATAAAAGTTGAAACTCTTTGTTAATCTAATAAAGTGTTTAGAAAGTGAGTTGGGTTGAGAATAAAAATTAAAAGTACTGTAACATGTGAGAGCTTTATACTATAGCATACTTTTCTTTACACTGTAGTACATAAGAACTTTACACTATTTGAGTTAGAACTCATGAGTTAGAACTCACATTGCTAAACATTACATTAAGTTTAATTTGAATACCAACAAAAATAAAATAGTTTGTACATATTATCAGCTACACAAATATTTGATCTCCACATCATCATTTTCTACACATCATCTTTATTTTTTAAAATTATATTTTTTGGTTTGTTGGTTTTCTTTGTGGTATTTTTTAGGAGACAAAAACCCTATGGAAGAAAAACAAACATGGTGGTGGCTGAAAGCCAGTAATGCATATTGATGCTTTGCTTACTCTACTGGTGATTAATGCCATGTGTGGTTATGCACGGTGATCGGATTGTCTGCCCTGTTCGTCTCAACTTTTTGAGATGAACCTACACAACAAGAGGGCACGCCTCAAAGATAAAGAGGGTACTGGTGTGGTGTAGGTCAAAGGCTCTCCGATACTCAAGTTAGGTACCTATTCAGCCAAGATCGGGGGTAGGGTTAGGTGAGAAAGCCCAAGTTACCTTTTTGGTGGAGTAAATGCTCTTTATTTATAGGCTATCACATGGACCGGGTATTAGATGGGTTTGACCCTTGACCTGTGTATCCCATTGGGTGGTGTTAGGTAGTTGGTGACAACTGTTGGAAAAATAATACGCAGCAAAATTTTAAAATTTTTTTTATATCAAAGTATTTTTTAAAATACAAGTTTGACACGCTATATGCATAAATTAACCTGATCTTACTAACCTTTGTGTGTCGAAAAGCTCCTATAATCAATGAAGAGAAGTAACATTCTACAAGAATCTCAACCAATTGGCTTGGTTTGCTACTTTCTATCCACGATCGGAGTGAGTGTAGGCTTACATCGTTAAGCTTTTCCACCAAGTGACTCTCATTACAACCAATTGAGAAATATCCAAAACTATAATTCGTAATTTGTGAATGATAGCTCTCTAGGAAGTTTCAGAGTCTCACAGCCAGAGTCTCACTCTTGATTTCTCAACTGATCTTAATAATAATAAGTCTCACTTCTCTTTATAAAGTGGTTGGGCCCAGGAGTCAGTTCTTATTAGATAAGGACTTGAAGAATCAAATCAGAATCAATATTTGATAAAATTCTGCGTGAAAACGTGTGATCCTTTTATCGCTTGGTCGACAGGCTGAATTGGCAGATCGGCCTGCCGAACTTGCAATAAAAGTTCCTTGTGAATCTTTATTTCCCACCTAAGATTCTGAGGATGGAGCCTTAGTTTTAATTCAAATAACTCAATAGAGAAGTTATCTTATTAAAATAGTCATATCTAAATAGTCTCTAGGAAAATAAATATTCTTGATAATTTAACAAGTTTATCATGAATTAATTTATTCAAAATTAATCCAACCAATAAACAGACATGAATTATCTAATCCCGAAATTCAACAAGTTTATCTTGAATTGAATTTATCACAAATTTAATTAAATCAATAAATAAACATGAATTATCTAATTTTACCGAATTTCAACCAATCTGATAAATCTGACATAAGTCACTAATTATTGGAAAAGCATGCCTATCGTTACAGGATTTTTATGAGCTAGCAAAGAGGACCTGATAGACCTATATAGTTCAAGCTCCCGATAATTATGAAACCCAATATCCCAGATATACATTTCATAATTATCAATTCCAATGCTACTTCACTAAAAGCTTGGAGCTGCATTCTCGAACTATATAGAATTACAAAGCCTGTGTACCTAAGTCTCCATGACATATCATAATGTATCGTATCCCCATAGGACTATCCACAATCATCTTAATGATAAATTTTGTCTTACCTTCTTGATCATTTTTATCTTACGTTCCATTATCTCACTATCAAAAAACTTACCATCCAAAGATAGTATACCATTTGGTTACACCTATGTATCCAAATAATTGAGCGCTTTAGTGTTCCAATCACAGAATAATGCATATAAGAGGATATCACTACTCCTAAAAAGGAGCTATGGATTTCATATTTATGAATAACAGGTCTACGCTATCAAGAGTCATGCTTTCAACATACCGACATGTGTACCATTATAAAATGTGGATGTCACCCTTGGGTACATCAAAAGACATAAGTCAAGACAACAGGCCCACTATGTATCTCAAGATTAAGAAACAATACAAATGATTGTCTAAAGTGAATCGATTTGCCGAAACAAAATTATTAATTTAAATCAATTCACTTTATGTTTCGATCCAACGCATCGTCACTTATGACAATGTGCCAATGTTTCTATTCGTGGAGTCCACCTCCAATGGTCAAGACAAACCACCTCCCGTTAGGGATACAGACAACATAACAATCTTTGCATGAGTAAAGTGTTAGCGATGCGTCCTTGGCCAATTATATAATGATCATATTTTGACTTCGCTACATTTATATTTTATTAATAAAGAGGCATTTTCATTATTGTTTTGATTCCAATTCCATGAATAGTTAATTCTGTCTAAGGTCATCAAGTATGTGACTTGATAGTAAAACTCTTAGGTGAAAATTGAATTCTATTCTAAATTATCCCTAATCGGTCATTATTATTGGGATAATAATGAATGAAGACTAGTATGAAGTTTAACTGATGATTATATTTTACTAATCTTGTGCATGAGATACTAAGTCAACTCATAGAAACATATTTGAGAAATGATGTATTGGATCGACCTGCTATGAGAATACTGCATAGATAATTGTCATAAATGATTCTCATCACAATAGTATTATTCTCATCCTTTGACCTGAAATCACTATTGTTTCCTACATGCCAAGTTTTATATTTTGACACATTATAATATTATCTTTAACAGGATGATGGAATGAATTGTTGTTGAATATAGAGTGAATCATATGAGCAATGTGAGTGATTAAGAAGGAATTTATCCCTCATTTATTATGAGAAAGATATCTATGGGACCTTCGATAAGTTAGACTGAAGAAAAATGTATGGCCATACTAGAATGAATTGATAAGGATTATCAATATCAGTCTACTTAAGATTGAGAAATAATATGATTGAATAGTATAAGGATGACATAAACCATGCCATATATTCAATCAAGGTATCTAGTGACAAAAAGACTTTAATACTTATTGTGTATTAGGTTATATCAGATTATTGATATTCGTATAACTTGAGTAATCATAATGTTTGCTAGAGGTCGCTTATAATTTGTGGGCCAGAAATAGAATTTCAAGACTACTATCAACGTTATGTAAATCTATAGGGTTGCACACTTAGAATAGACCAAAAACGAATTTTGGGTTTACTGTGCCTAAGTTTAATGAGCCTGATAATGTCCAGATTTGATGTACTAGATATGTCTAGGTTCATTAAATCTGAGATTGTCTAGATTCTATGAATCATATTTAAATTACAGTTTACCCTAGTTAAAATTTGACTCTTTCTCAAAGTCAATATATATATATTTTTTAGGGTATTTGGCCGAATTAGAAGAAAAAAGGCGTTCTCTAATTCTAAAAGGCAAACAAACATTAAAAACCCTAAAAATTAGAGAGAGTCATTTAACGCAAAGAGAGGGTGCTAGCACACCAATTCTGTTTTTGTGAGAGTTTATTCGTGTGGATACCTGTAGAGGGTGTTGCTGTAAGTAACATGTCACGCCCCGTACGGGAGGTAATGTGGTAGGTTAGTTAAGTTAATTTAAATAGAAATTTAAATTGAACATAGGTTAAAGAGGTTGATTACTTATGAAAAATGTGATAATTTAAAATCTTTTTAAAACCAATGATAACAATAATAAATCCAACAAATACAAATAACAAAGTGATTATTAAGAAAGATATAATAAAATAGAGAAAAAGGAGAGAGGCGAGTTGGGTTCCACTGACCCACAACTTGTGCACACACATATAGTAGCGACAATATTAAATTACAACCACAATCCAAATAAAATTAAAAGTTAAAGTTATACATGCCTTGTTTTCTTTTATAATCCAAAACACCTACTTGGTTCTCCTATGGCTCGTTGGTCCGATCAACAGACTCTTCTCTGATCGTAAACTGAAATCCACCTAGTAGGGAAAGATTTTAAAACAAAAAAGGTGAGCGAAATGCTCAGTAGGACTATATTTTACAAACAGGTATTTAATTGAAATAAATTTTTACCTTTCAAAACAAATAACAGAAAACGTAGTTAAAGAAATAAAATCATGTAAATATATCCTTTAAAAATAGTCCGTCCAGAAAGTAACTTTATATCTTTTTCAGGTAGACCATATTTATATCACTACCGAAGTAGCCCAGCTGGGTTTTGGGATCTGCCACTAAGGTCGCTCACTACACGACCCGATCTCTAATATGGCATCATACCCTAATATATATATATATATATATATATATACATATCTTTCTATAATCTTTAAAATCTCTTCTTATCAAATATAGTTTTTACATTCATTATGAGGTTTATTATGAAAACCACATCAATTCTATTGCTTATGAAATTAGTCAATAAAAGTCCTTTTTCAACCAATAATTGAAAACATTTTTGTTAAAAATTATTTTGAGGCCAAAACATTTAAAACTGTCTACCAAGAAAGGGGTAGAAGTCCTACTTTAATACTTGTGTTAATGTCCCACGCCACAGTACTGGTCTGCTACACATTAGCTCTGTAGAACCACAACAACCTTAAACGCACAATAACTAAGTCTATCAATATTTAGCTCGAGATACCTCATGTTACTAAACTACCTTATGGTGTCCTAGTGTGCCATCTAAGTTTATAAAATTATATTGTATCGTTAAAATCTAAATCATAGTTCAAAATGGTGAAAACGGGTGAAAAATAACAAAATTTCACCATGCTTGGTTGGCCTGCCATTTGCCCTAGTTCGGTTAACCGAACTGTGTAGTTCGGCCTGTTGGAAAACCAAGTCTGGTTGGCTGAACATTTCCAAGTTTGGCCTACTGGTCGTATGAATCTGGCCTGTCGAACATGAAGTTTGGCTTGGTGAACTAGAAAATTCCAAAAATTTCCAGACATAGGTTTCGGCCTCCTTGAACCCAAATCTTCATTTCAACCTGTTTTTCTTAGTTCTCAGGCATGGTAAACATCAATGGATGATAGAAAAACATTATAAAACACTTTTGAACTAATTTAAACAAGATTTGGACAAAGATTTTTGGAAAATTTTAAAAATAGAGAAAAATAAAAAATTATGATTCAAACCCGTTTTTGATCAAACAAACCTTATATTTTAGTTATTCTAAGTTCCTTTAACCTAGATTAAAGGCTTTCTAAGCTTAGAAAAGCTTAGATTTCAAAATACCAAGAAATTTGAAAATTTGAAAAAGTTTGAAAATTTGAAAACTAACCTTAGATCATGCTTTAAATCGTGTTCTTGGTTGTTCAATCACGTTCTTGAGCCTCCAATCCACTGATCCAAAGCTTGGGTTTGAACTTTGATTCAAAAATTTTAGAGAGAAATTGAGAGAGAAAGAGAGACAGAGGGAGAGAGTGAGAGAACAAGAGGGAGAGTAAGTGAGTGAGAGAAAGAAAGGAAGAGAGATAAATAGAGGGAGGGGGAGAGCATACTAGGAAGGAGAAACCATGTCCCGCATATGGTTTTTCTTAAGTGGGACTTGTTGGTTATTTGGCAAATTGTTTTGTTTCAAAAATTCAAAATAATAAATAAAAATAACTAAGAGTAGCTAAAATTATTAAAATAACAAAAAATATCATTAACTTAGAAATTTCGTAAAATGATCAAATTAAATTTAAAATATTCATCATGACACATTAATCCACTAATTTACATACTAATATCACTTAATTAATTTTGAGGCGTTACAACTCTCCACCCCTAAAAGAAATTTCGCCCTCGAAATTTACAAATCAATTCAAAAATAAAATAAATGCAGATACAACTCCCACATACTCGATTCTAATTCCCAAGTGGCTTCATCAATCCCGTGATGCTGCCACATGACCTTTACTAACAGGATATCGTGACGACGTAAACTAATTACTTTGTGATCAATAATCTAAATCGGCACTTCTTTATATGCCATGTCTTCCTAAATCTACACATCGTGGAATGAAACTATCTTATCTTGCTTAGGCGGACACTTCTGAAGCATCGACACGTGAAATATGTTGTGAACATGAGAAAGTTTAGGAGGAAGATCTAGGCATTAGGCAACCACACTGACACGCTGAGTAATTTCAAACGGTCCAATATACCTGGTGTAAGCTTACCACTTACTCCGAATCGCGAGATCCCTTTACGAGGTGATACCTTCAAGAGAATAAAATCTCCTACCTCAAATTCCAAGGGTCGACGTTTTCTATCCACGTAACTCTTTTGTCGACTCTAAGCTGCCTTCAATCGATCTCGTATCACGACGACCTTGTTGTTGCTGTCGCGAATCTCATCTGGCCCGAGAATAATCCTATATTCTAGTTCATCCCAACACACCAGTGACTGACATGGCTATCCATACAATGCCTCAAACGGTGTCATGCTAATGCTCGCTTGATAGCTATTGTTGTACGCGAAATCTGCCAGATGCAAATATTTCTTCTAGTTCCCGCCAAAGTCTAATGCACATGCACGTAACATGTCTTCGAGAATCTGGATAACCAGCTTAGATTGCCCATCGGTCTGAGGATGAAATGCTATGCTGAAATTCAATTATGTACCTAAAGCCTCCTAAAAGCTTTTCCAGTACTTGGCATTTAATCTAGTGTCTCTATCTAATGTGATGGACAAAGGAACTTCATGCAATTTTACTTTATTCTGTAGGTACAATTCTCCAAGAACTCTTCTCGAGCAAGTTGACCTGAAAGGGATGAAGTGCGTCGGTTTCATTAACTTGTCGACCACGACCCAAATTGCATCGTGCCTTTGCTTCGTCCTCAGCAATCCAGTAAGAAAATCCATCATGATGTGCTCCAATTTCCACCTTGGAATAGGAAGTGGTTGAAGCCAACCTATTGGCTTCTGATGCTCGGCCTTCACCTGAAGACAAATCGTACATTTGGCCACGTATTCTCGAACATCCTTCTTCATACCTCTCTACCAATATTGTCTCTTCAGATCATGATACATCTTCGTGCTCCCTGGATGAATGGTGAACTGAAACCTATGGGCTTCATCTATTACAGCCTTTGTCACTTCCGTAATTGCTGGAACTGCTAGGTGCTCCTTGACGTACAACGATCCATTAGCGCAAATCCTCCATTCTTCAAATTGCTCTCCATTTTGAATCTGATTCCAGATTCCCTAAAGGTGCTGGTCTCGCCACTGGTTCTGCTTCACCATTTGAATGAGAGTTGGGGTCGTCTCTATATGATACACCGAAACTCGTTCGTAGTCCTCGTAGTACTATAGCCCATACTCACTCACTATTTCATCACTTCTCCAATCTTTAAGAGCCAAACAAGCGAGAATTCTTAAAGACTTCCTCCTGAGCACATCAGAGACCACGTTAGCTTTCCTAGGATGATACTGCAGCACGAAATCATAATCCTCCATGTACTCCATCCATCTTCGTTGCCTCAAGTTCAAATCCCTTAGAGTGAATAGATATTTCAAACTCTTGTGATCAGAGAAAACCTAAAATGTTGTCCCATACAAATAACATCTCCATATCTTTAGTGCGTGAATCACCGCTGCGAGTTACAAGTCGTGAGTAGGATAATTTCGCTTGCGAGGTCGTAGCTGTCTCGATCCATATGCCACCATACATCCATGTTGCATTAACACGCACCCAAGTTTGCGTCCTGAAGCATCGGTGTAAACCTTATACCGCTCGTCACTATTGGGGATAATCAACACTAGGGCTGAGGTCAATCGATTGTTTAGCTCTTGAAAAGCGAGCTCACATTCTGCATCCCACTCGAACCTGACATTCTTCCTGATCAATCTTGTCAACAGCACTGCTATCTTTGAGAAATCCTTTACAAACTTCCTGTAGTATCTTGCAAGTCCCAAGAAAACTGTGAACTTCTGTCATATTCCTCGGTCGTTCCTATTCTACTATGGCTTCAACCTTAGACAGATCCACTGAAATACCATGCTTAGAGATGACATGACCCAAAAACTTAACTTCTGTAAGCCAAAACTCACACTTTTCTTTCTTAGCGTACAACTAATGCTCCCGTAGAGTCTAAAGCACAATCTTGAGATGCTGCTCATATTCCTCCCAAGTCTTAGAATAGACTAAGATGTCATCGATGAACACAATCACAAACTGATCCAAATAAGGCCTGAATATCCTGTTCATCAAATCCATGAAAGCTAACGAAGCAATTGTCAATCCAAATGGCATCACCAGAAACTCAAAGTGTCCATATTGGGTCCTGAAAGCTGTTTTAGGGATGTCTTCTTCTTTGATCCTGAGCTGATGGTATCTCGAATGCAAGTCTATCTTTGAGAAATACCGCAAACCTCCCAACTGATCAAACAATTCATCGATTCTGGGCAGATGATACTTGTTCTTCACGGTGACCCGATTCAATTGTTGATAATCTATGCACAACCTAAGAGTTCCGTCATGCTTCTTAGCGAACAAATCAGTGCTCCCCATGGAGATGTACTATTCTGGATGTATCTCTTATCAGCAAGCTCTTTAAGCTGCTTTCTTAATTCCTTCATTTCTACCTGTGCCATCCGAAAAGGTGCTACAGAAATTGGTGCTACTCTTGGAAGCAACTCAATAACAAATTCGATCTTCCGATGCAGTTGTAATCTTGGCAATTCATCGGGGAAGACATCTTCAAATTTGTCTACCATTGGGGTTGCCATGTTCTTCTCGAAGCACTAGACTCTCCTTCTAGATTCATGAGGAAGGCATAGCAAGCTAAGTTCTTCTGCCCTCTAAGACATGTCTTTACGAGATGCTCACTCATTAGCCAATCACCAGCACCCTGGTAAGTGATCGTCGTTCCCCTATCAGTTACTAGAGTCACTTTCTTAAGCTGACAGTCTACAACTGCATTGTATCTAGACAACCAGTCCATCCCTAGAATTACATCATATGAACTCATGGGGATTACAATCAAATCACCTTTCAAAATTTCATCCCAAATCTTCATTTTATAATCTTTACATATATAATTCACACACACTGCCCCAAAGGTGAAGCTATAACTAACTCTTCTATTTCTAATCCCAAGGCATGTACAAAAGAGCTTGAAATGAGAGAATGAGTGGCACCAGTATCGAATAACACATGTGCTAAAGACTGTAAAATCAAAATCGTACCATCAACAACCGCATTACTAGTCTGCGCATCCGAACTCCTTGATGTTATGGTGTGAACTTGCACGAGAGCTTTCCCTTTTCCTTTACCAACATTGCTAGGTCTTGGGTTAGTTGGCCGATATTACTGCAATGGAAGTGACTGCACACTGGCCGTATTCAACGCTCGGTACTGAGGGACGTTGCGCCGAAAATTTTACAGCTGGTGTCCTTGTGCTGGATATGATAGTTGCCAGGGAGAAAACTGATGGAACTAAAGCTGAGGGAATTGCTGAGGCTGAGGTAAAGTCTAAGGCTAAGGCTGACGACTAGCTCCTCCTCTGGCCTAAAGTCCTAGATGAGCACTCCTGATTGAACAATTCTTCTTGATGTGTCCCGGCTGCTGGCAATAATGGTAGTGAAAGCTGTAGGGATTACTGCGCCTGCTGCTTGATGAGCTATTGCTACCACTATTCAAGCTATCATGTTTGTTCTTTCCTAGAATGGGTCGACTATTGGTGCTCCTCTTGATGCTCCTCTGTGGTCCTCCTGACGTCTTGGCTTGATCCTCATAGTATTACGAATAGTTATTTTTGACTGATATTGTTTCTGACACAAGCTCTCTGAAGTTTCTGAGTCACAAGGCAACCACCTGTCGTCGAATAGAAGCCTTAAGTCTATCTTGGAATTTGATACACTTCTCAGGCTCCAATGCTACTGCAGATGGAGTGAACCTAGCCAGTTCATTGAACTTCGCCTCGTACTCTTGAACCAACATGTCACCCTGCTGCAACCTATAGAATTCAGCCGCCTTCTGGTCTCTGTATCCTTGCTGAAAGTAGCAGTCGTAGAACAACTCCTCAAACTTGTCCCAACTAATGTTACCATTGTTTTTCAAGCGCTTAGCCCGCTTCCACCAAGTATTGGCACCGCCTTCAAACTTATATGCTGCAAATTCCACACTATATTCTGTTGGTACGCTAAGAGTATCCAGGTGTTTCACAATCGAATCCAACCAATACTCAGCCACTTATGGGTCCCCATTTCCATCAAAAGTCAGAACAGATGCACGTCAAAATTCCTTAAAGTACACATGCTGGCGACTAGCCTCGAAATCCTCCAGTCTTACCCTTGCTGCCGTATGCCAGAATGCAGCAAACATAGCCCTCATCATGCCCTCATCATTTCCAAATTTGGTGTCAGTTGTCGAATGACGTCTAGGTGCCATTCTCTCACTTCTGAAAACAAAATTTGGACTCTTAGTGGTATTTTATTGTCGTACCTACGTGTGCACAATTCCCAAGGTTCATAACCTTGAGTTCTGATACCATTCTGTCACGCCTTGGAGTACGAGAGGTGACATGGTAGGTTAATTTAAATAGAAATTTAAATTGAACACAGGTTAAAGAGGTCTTTTAGTTATGAAAAACGTGATAATTTAAAATCTTTTTAAAACCAATGATAACAATAATAATCCAACAAATAAATATAACAAGTGATTATTAAGAAAGAAATAATAAAATAGAGAAAAAAGAGAGAGGCAAGTTGGGTCCCACTAGCCCACAACTTGTGCACACACATATAGTAGCGACAATATTAAATTACAACCACAATCCAAAATAAAAGTAAAAGTTTTAGTTATACATGCCTTGTTTTCTTTTATAATTCAAAACACCTACTTAGTTCTCCTATGGCTTGTTGGTCTGATCAACGGACTCTTCTCCGATCCTAAACTGAAATCCACCTAGTGGGGAAAGATTTTAAAACAAATAAAGGCAAGCGAAAGGCTCAATAGGACTATATTTTACAAACAAGTATTTAAATGAAATTTTTTTTTACCTTTTAGAACAAACAACTAATAACAGAGTTAAAGAAATAAAATCATATAAATATATCCTTTAAAAATAGTCTGTCCAGAAAGTACCTTTATATTCTTTTCTGGGCAAACCAATTTATATCGCCACCAAAGTGGCCTAGTTGGGTTTCGGGACTGCCCCCAAGGTCGCGTACTACATGACCAGATATTTGATATGGCATCATGCCCTAATATATATATATACACACACATATCTTTCTAGAATTTTTAAAAATCTTTTCTTACCAAATATAGTATTTTACATTCATTTTGAGGTTTATTATGAAAACCACCTCAATTCTACTGCTTATGAAATCAGTCAATAAAAGTCCTTTTTCAACCAATCATTGAAAACATTTTTGTTAAAAATTCTTTTGAGGTCAAAACATTTAAAACTGGCTACCAAGGAAAGGGTAGAAGTCCTATCTCAATACTCATGTAGGTGTACCACACCACAATCCCCGTCTGCTACACTTTAGCTCCGTAGAACAACGAACAACGTTGCATGCACAATAACTAAGTCTATCAGTATCTAGCTCGAGATACCCTATGTACTAAAGTACCTCATGGTGTCCTAGTGTGCCATTTAAGTTTGTAAAATCATATTGTATGATTAAAATTTAAATCAGGGTTCAAAACGGTGAAAACAGATGAAAAATAACAAAATTTCACCATACCCGGTTGGCCTACTAATCGCCTTAGTTTGGCTGACCGAACTATGCTGTTCAACCGGTCGAAAAACCAAGTCCAGTTGGCTAAACATTTCCAGGTTTGGCCTACCGGTCGTATGAATCTGGCCTGCCGAACTCATGAATCTGGCCTGTCGAACATGAAGTTCAGCCTACCGAACTGAAAAATTCTAGAAATTTCCAAGCACGGGTTTTGGCCTCCCTGAGCCCAAATCTTCATTGCAACCTATTTTTCTCAGTTCTCAAGTATGGTAAACATCTAGGGATAATAAAAAAACATTATAAAACACTTTTGAACTAATTTAAACAAGATTTGGACAAAAATTTTTGAAAAATTCTAAAAATAGAGAAAAATAGAAAATTGTGATTCAAATCCATTTTTGATCAAACAAAACTTAGATTGTAGTTATTCTAAGTTCCTTTAACCTAGATTAATGGCTTTCTAAGCTTAAAAAAGTTTAGATTTCAAAATACTAAGAAATTTGAAAATTTGAAAAAGTTTTAAAAATTTAAAAATTAACCTTGGATTAAGCTTTAAATCGTGTTCTTGATTGTTTTATTACGTTCTTGAGCCTCCAATCCACTGATCCAAAGCTTGGGTTTGAACTTTGATTCAAAAATTTTAGAGAGAAATTGAGAGAGAAAGAGAGACAAAGGGAGAAAGTGAGAGAACAAGAGGGAGAGTGAGAGAAAGAAAGGAAGAGAGATAAATAGAGGGAAAGGGAGAGCATACCGGGAAGGAGAAACCATGTCCTGCACATGGTTTTTCCTAAGTGGGACTTGCTGGTCATTTGGCGAATTATTTTGTTTCAAAAATTCAAAATAACAAATAAAAATAATTAAGAGTAGCTAAAATTATTAAAATAACCAAAAATATCATTAACTTAGAAATTTCACAAAATGATCAAATTAAATTTAAAATATTCATCATGGCACACTAATCCACCAATTTACATACTAATATCACTTAATTGATTTTGGGGCGTTACATAACAATGTTTGAATCTGATCCTGAATACAAAAAGCTCAAGTTAGGGTATCATTGGAGTGAACTTGCTTTCTTCCTTTTAGTAATCTTGCCCCTTGTCACCTGGTAAGATTCTATAACTTTTTTATCAATCTAATCGAATTGCATGGATCCTGCGAGGGTTTTGTAGGAATTACATTTGATTTTTCGCTGCTTATTTGAATCACAAAATCCAACAAAACCTAACATAAACCGCCCAACTTTATTCCCTCGATTGCGGATCTTATGATTTAGACAAGGATCATGTCTTTTGTATAATCTATCCATCATATGCCCAATTCTTAAAGGTTCAACCAACAGTCCCAGACTTTTGTTTGCTTAACATACATTTAAAATGAATGTAAAAAGGACAAGATTTGGTATATATATAATAAATAAATAAATCTTTATTGATAAAAATGTCTTCAAAAACATATTACATATTTACTTCTTAGGGCATACATGTCCAACAATCTCCCACTTGCACTAAGTGAGTAAATATGACAAATCTCGCATCCTTATAGCTTCCGTATGCCTCTCAAAGACTCTTCTAGTAAGTGTCTTCGTGAATAGATTAGCTAAATTGGCCTTTGACATGATTTTGTGCACTGTGACATGCCTGCCCTTGACGAAGTCCTTTATCACATGATACTTCTGATAAATATGCTTACTCTTTCTTTGAAATCTTGGTTCCTTAGCATTAGCTACTACAGCATTGTTATCACAGTATAATGATACCGCCTTATCCATGCCAGGAACAACCTCAAGATCCTTAAGAAACTTGTGAGCCACACTGCTTATTTTGAAGCATCACTAGCTGCCACATACTCGACCTCCATCGTTGAATCTGAAATGTAATCTTGCTTCACACTTCTCCAACTGATGGCACTGCCGCCTAGAGTAAACACAAAACCCGAAGTCGATCTCCTCGAATCCATACAGGATTTGGAAATCCAAATTAGTGCATCCTAGAGGAGTTAACTCCTCACCCGAATACACAAGCATATACCCTTGAGTCCTTATCAGGTACTTGAAAATATGCTTTACCGCAACCCAATGGTTCGGTCCCAGATCCACCCGAAATCAACTTTCAATCTCGATCACATAACAAACATCTGGTCATGTGCAAAGCATGGCATACATGAGACTACCCACTACCTAAGCATAAGGCACCTTATTTATGTATTCTTTTTCTTCCTTAGACTTTGGAGAGTCTTTCTTAGAAAGAGTAATTCTAGACCTAGATGGTTGCCCATCCTTCTTCGAATCTTACATTGCAAACCTCTTGAAAATTTTATTTATATAGCCGGCTTGTGACAAAGCTATCATTTTGTTCTTCCTATCCTGAAAAATTTGGATACTGAGAACAAAATTAGCCTCATCCAAGTTCTTCATGTCAAACTGCTTGGTCAACCATAATTTGACCAATGACAATGCTCCAACGTCATTGCCAATTAGCAAAATGTCATCTACATAGAGAAGTAGAAAAACCACCTTTCCATCCTTAATGTGTTTGTAAACACATAGTTCATCGATATTTTGTGAGAACCCATAAGTCTTGATCACTTGATCAAATCTTATGTTCCAAGAATGAGGAGCCGGCTTAAGTCCATAAATTGACTTTAGCAGCTTACAAACTTTACCTTCCTGACCCTTGACCTTGATCCCGTTTGGTTGTTCCATATAAATGGACTCATCATGATAGCCATTTAGAAAAGCTGTCTTGACATCCATTTGCTAAATCTTGTAATCAAGAGTAGTAGCTACGGAAAAGAGAATCTGGATGGACTTAACCATTGCTATAGGCGAAAAGATTTTCTTGTAATCAATTCTTTCCTTTTATGTGTAACCCTTAGCTACCATCTAACCTTAAAGGTTTCGACCTTTCCATCCACTCCTCTTTTCCGTTTGTAGATCCACTTACACCCTATGGGTAAACCCTTTGAGAAGATCCACAAGCTCCTAGACCCAAATTGTCTCCATCTACTTCATCTTTGTGTTTATGGCCTCTGTCTAGAGTTTTGAATCAACATCCTCTATAGCCTCTATGTAAGTATAAGGATCCCTATCATGTTTATCCGGTTCAGCCAAGAAGGCCTCACCATTGAAAATATACCTCTTGGGTTGACGTCTGATCCTCACACTACGCTGAGCCCTTTAGGTTGTTATTCAAGTTCATTTGGTTTTTCTACACCAATTGGAGTAGTTTCTACCGAAACCCCCAAAGTGATTGGATCACTCCTTAACTCCTTAAGTACCACTTAGCTTTGAGGCTTAAAGTCATCCATGTAACTCTCCTCAAGGAAACTTGCATAAGTTGAAACCACAACTTTACTTTCCTTTGGGTTATAAAAATAACCCCCTTTAGTCCCTTTTGGATATCTTATAAACATGTAAACTTTTGAACATGTTTCCATCTTATTTCATCCTTAAACAGGACATGAGCTGGACATTCCCATATACGAATATGGTTTAACGATGTGTTTTTGCCCATCCATAACTCGTGAGGAGTTTTAGGGACCGATTTTGAAGGCACATTGTTCAAAAGATAACTTGCGGTTTGTAGTACATATCCCCAAAAGGATAAAGGCAATGATGAATAACTCATCATGGACGTAACCATGTCCAAATAAAGTCCTATTTCTTTTCTCCGCTATGCCATTCTGCTATGGAGTGCCCACCGTAGTCAGATGGGATAAAATCCTATTCTCTAATAAGTGTCCTAAGAACTCATCAGAAAGGCATTCTCCACCTCGATTAGATCAAAGTGCCTCTATGGGTCTACCTAATTGCTTTTCCACTTCAGCCCAAAACATCATAAACTTGTCAAAAGTTTCACTTTTGTGGTGCATCAGGTACACATACCTATATCTTGAGTAATCGTCAATAAAAGTGATGAAGTACTGATACCCTCCTCGTGCCCGGATGTTCATCGGCTGCAAACATCATGACTTTATTATTAAAAGAAACCAAATAGGAGTCTTTAAATAAAAATGCTACAGAAATTAAATTCCTATTAAATTTAATAACATAAAAATAATCTCGTAAAATTAAAATATGATAATTATCAAATTTAGATGGATGTCTCCCACTATTTCAGCTAAGAACAAGGATCCATTGCCCATTCGAAGCATGAAGTCTTCATGAAGCAGACTTCTCGTTTCTTTGAACTTCTATAGAGAAACACAAACATGATTAGTTGCATTAGAATCTATGACCCAAATGTTATTGGATTCCTCAACCAAACAAGTTTCTAAATACAGAAGCTCACACCTACCTCCTCGAGAAAGGAAGTCCTTGCAATTCTAATTGATGTGCCTGGCCTTTCCATAGAAGAGGCACTTTAGCAGGAATAGAAGACTTTCTATTCTTGGCCCATTGTTTTTTTCCATTCCCAGGGTGGGTATTGGAACCATAACTAGCTGCCAAATTGGCCTCACCACCAGCAGGAGACTCCCTGATCAGAGTCTCATTGATAGAGTCTCACTCTAGATTTCTCAACTGATCTTAATGAGTCTCACTCCCCATTATATAGAGGTTAGGCCCAGGAGTCAGTCCTTATCGCATAAGGACTTGAAAATTCGAATTAGAATCAAATCAGAATCAATAGCTGATAAAATTTTGCGTGAAAAAGTGTGATCCTTTTATCGCCTGGCGACAAGCTAAACTAGCAAATCAGCTTGTCGAACCTCTTCTGCAAAACTTGTGATAAAAAGTTCCTTACGAATCTTTATTCCCCATCCGAGATTATGAGGATATAGCCTTATTTTTAATTCAAATAACCCAATAGAGAAGTTATCTAATTAAAATAGTCATATCTTGATAATCTCTAGGAAAATAAATATTCCTAATAATTCAACAAGTTTATCTTGAATCAATTTATTCAAAATTAATCCAATCGATAAACAGACATGAATTATCTAATCCCGATAATTTAACAAGTTTATCTTGAATTGATTTTATCACAAAAGTAATTTAATCGATAAACAAACATAAATTATCTGATTTTATTAAATTTCAGCCGATCTGATAAATCTGACATAAGTCAACAATTATTGAAAAAGTATGCCATATCGTTACAGGATTTTTATGAGCTAGCAAAGGGGATATAATGGACCTATATGTTTAAACTCTCGATAATTATGAAACCCAGTATCCCAAATATACATTTCATAATTATCAACTTAACACTACTCCACTAAAAGCTTGTAGTTGCATTCTCGAACTATATAGAATTACAAAGCTCGTGTAGCTAAGTCTCCATGACATATGATAATGTATCGTATCGCCATAGGATTATCCATAATCAGCTTAAAAATAAATTCTGTCATACCTTTTTGATTATTTTAATCTTAGGTCCTATTATCTTACTATCAAAAAACTTACCATCCAAAGATGGCATACCATTTGGTTACACCTATGTATCCAAATGGTTGAGCGCTCTAGTTTTTCAATTATAGGATAACGCAAATAAGAGGATCTCAATACTCCTAAAGATGAGCTAAGGATTCCATATCTATAAATAATAGGTCTATGCTATCAAGAGTCATGCCTCCAACGTACTGACATGCGTACTACTATAAAATGTGGATGTTACCCTTTGGTATATCAAAAGACATAAGTTAAGACAATGGGCCCACTATGTATCTCAAGATTAAGATACAATAAAATGATTGTCTAAAGTGAATCGATTTGCTGAGACAGAATTATTAATCCAAATCAATTCACTTTATGTTCCGATTCAGCACATTGTCACCTGTGACAATGTGCTAATGTTTCTACTAGCAGAGTCCACCTCCGATGGTCAAGACAAACTATCTTCCAATAGGGATATAGACAACATAACAATCTTTACATGAATAAAGCGCCTAACTTTATTCCCTCTATTGCGGATCTTATGATTTAGACCGTTACTTTACGAATCGTGTCTTTCGCATAATCTATCCATTAGATGCCCAATTCTTAAAGGTTCAGACCAACAATTTTAGACTTTTGTTTGCTTAACATACATTCAACAAATATAAATGTAAAGAGGATAAGATTTGATATATATATAAATAAATAAATAATTTCTTTATTGATAAAAATGTCTCCTAAAACATATTACATTTTTACTCCTTAGGGCATACGTGTTCAACAACAATGATCCCAGAAAAGGGCTAGCCCTTTATCCAAAGGTTGAGATGAGGCCATGTGTCAACATTTGGAGATAAGTTGTTGCTTAGTTACAAGCCGTATCAGTCTGTCCTTAGCACGTGTTCATCCTGAGATGGAGACTTCTTACGTGGCAGCTAGTGGAGGCTCTAGGGAGTACCTCAGGAAGAATTGTAGATCAGAGAGGAGTCTCAAACGTATGTGAAAAATGGCTATAAGGAGTAAAAATATAATATGTTTTTGGAGACATTTTTATCAATAAAGAATTTATTTATTATTAATATATGAAATTTTGTCCTCTTTACATTCATATTTGTTGAATGTATGTTAAGCATGCAATAGTTTGAGACTATCGGTCTAAACCTTTAAGAATTGGGCATATGATGGACTAATTATGCAAAACATACGATTCGTAAGATGACGCTCTAAATCATAAGATCCACAATAGAGAGAATAAAGTTGGGTGCTTTATTCATGTAAAGATTGTTATGTTGTCTATATCCCTATTGGGAGATGGTTGATCTTGACCATCGGAGGTGGACTTTGACACATTGCCATAGGTGACAATGTGTTGGATCGGGACTAAAGTGAATTGATTTTGATTAATAATTCTGTCTTGTGAAATCGATTCACTTAGGCAATCATTTGTATTGTATCTTAATCTTAAGAAGAATAGTGGGCCCGTTGTCTTGGCTTATGTACCAAAGGGTGACATCCATATTTTAATAGTGGTACGCATGCCATTATATTTGAGGCATGACACTTGATGGTGTAAATCTATCATTCATAGATATGTAATCCATAGCTCATCTTTAGGAGTAGTAATATCCTCTTATATGTATTATCTTGTAATTGAAAAACTAGAGCGCTCAACCATTTGGATACATAGGTATAACCGAATGGTATACTGTTTTTAGATGGTAAGTTGTCTGATGGTGGGATAATGGAAAGTAAGATTAAAATGATCGAAAAGGTAAGATAGAACTTATCCTTAAGCCGATTATGGATAATCCTATGGGGATATGATACATTATGATATATAATGGAGACTTAGCTATACGGGCTTTGTAATTCTATATAGCTCAAGAGTGCAGCTTCAAGCTTTTAGTAGAGTAGCGTTGGAGTTGATAATTATGAAATGTATATATGGGATATTAGGTATCATAATTATAGAGAGCTTGAACTATATAGGTCTATTAGGTCCCCTTTGTTAGCTCATAAAAATCCTATAACAATACAACATACTTTTCTAATAATTGGTGACTTATGTCAGATTTATCAAATTGGTTGAAATTCGATAAAACAAATAATTCATGTTTGTTTATCGATTGAATTAATTTTTTGATAAAATTAATTCAAGATAAACTTATTGAATTATCGGGATTAGATAATTCGTGTCTGTTTATCGGTTAGATTAATTTTGAATTAATTCAAGATAAATTTGATGTATTATCAAGAATATTATTTTTCTAGACATTATCTAGATATGACTGTTTTAATAAGATAATTTCTTTATTGGGTTATTTGAATTAAAACTAAGGCTCTATCCCAAGAATCTCAAGTGAAAAATAAAGATTTATAAGGATCTTTTATCAAAGGTTTGGCAAGCCAATCTTTAAGTTCGGCCTGCCAATGGAGTAGATTTGGCACACCAATTTGCTAGTTCGGCCTACTGACTTGCGATAAAAAGATCACACGTTTCTACATAGATTTTATCAAATATTGTTTCTGATTTAATTCTGATTAGAATTTTTGAGACCTTAGCTGATAAGGACTGACTCTTGGACCCAACCTCTATATAAAGGGGAGTGAGTCTCTTTATTATGTAGACCAATTGAGAGATTAAGAGTGAAACTCTGTAGATGGGATTTTGAAAACTCCTTGAGAGCTCTTGTTCACAAATCATGAACACTAGCTTTAGGTTCTCTCAATTGGATGGAAGGAGAGTAGCCTGGTGGAAGAGCTGTACGTGTGAGCCCACACTCACTCCAATCATGGATAAAGTGTAACGTCCCCTTACGGATGTCACAAATGTCGTTACATACATTCCTTTGTGCTTTTAAGTTTAAGATAAACTATAAGATTGAAACTTTATTTGGAAAACATACCCAGGATCCACGCCTACATTGTTTTTTAAAATTAATATATATACATATCAATATTTAATAAATTAATCTATTATAATAAATTACTTGATCATAAACATATTTTAAATAGTTTGCCAATACCATTGTAAATTGTATAACTTTTAAAATATCTTTGAAAATCTACATACACAGTTTGGCAAGCCGAACTTGAGACTTCGGTAGGCTGAACTCGTTTGGTAGTCCGAAGTTCATCCACTGGTAGGCCGCCCAAGGCTCTACAAAAGTAGGATTTCAAAATCGATAAGATCAGTAGGCCAGTACAGGGTATTCGACAGGCTGATCCATACGTCGACAGTCCGACCAATAATGGTCGGCAGGCCGACGGACTGTCAAAAATCGATTTCTTAAAACAAATATTAATAATTTAAAAGCAGAAGACATGTGGTAAAACTATAAAGTTAAAGTGTCGTAGTTTAAATCTTTAAAACTCTTTAAATAAACATATTAAAAAATATAAAATGTAGTTTATATCCTTTAAAATTCCTTCCTTGGCATCCTGCTGTTTGCAATCCATCATTCACGGTTCGCATGCCCGTCTTTATCCTCCATCTAGTCCAAAACTTTCTTACCCTTATCTACAACATGATATAAAACTAAAATAAGCTAAAGCTTAGTAAGTACATTTTATATCTCACAACTTAAAAACACTGTGAACATCATCATCATATGCATTGTCATAATAGTGTGCTATGCACAAATTTCATAAGGGACATATCTTTCATTTCATTATCCATATTAAAACTTGTTCATTTTATCTTAAGGGCCCAAGTGTTGCATTATAAACATCATTGTAGACGCACTGTCACGAGAGGAGAAGGGTAGCTAATCCTAAACAATACGTGACATCATAACATAACATAAACATGGGTATGCAACACTTATTTGAGAGATACATATATATATATATATTTACTTTTATACTTTGAAATACGTCAACATCAAACATGCATAACTTTTGAACATCAAATCTTTCATAAGTATCAAAAAATGAAAATAATCATAGAATCATCATAAATATCATTTCAAACTTTTACAACCATATCATGTTGCAGGTGAGCATGTACTTACTTGTATAGTTTACTTAACCTTAATTTGTAGGTGACGTCACTGCAGTCTTGATGTGCTCGCTTCTTAGTGTGTTCATGTCATACATTCACTTAAAAATAACAATTAACTTTTATTTTCATGAGACCATGAAATCATTCAATACCACATAACATCTTCCAATACCATCTTTCATCACACATACAATCATCTCTTGAAAATATCAACTGATACTACATTTTTCATTAACCATAAAACATTAAAACAAAACTTTCAACACAAATGTTTCCTGACCTCTATGAATTTATAGCTCAATATCTCATCATTCACACAAAATTTGAGCACCAAACTTGGTAGGGACAAAGATAACATAAAACATAATATCATAATTTTTTTTTGTCGGTCATAAAAATTCCATTTAACATCTCAAACAAGTCATACAACATACATACAAAATCTGCCAGCAATAAAAATCAGTGAGCAGCCCTTATTTTCAGTCATAAAATAAATAATCTACATTCCAAAATAATTCCATAAAAATCCTTCATGCAATAAACACCAAAAACTTCAACATATCCAAAAATCACCTTTAAATAAATTCCATATAATCCAAAACATGCATTAAACAACAAAGACAATAATAACTTTCATTGCGTCAGGCAGTGAGTTTCATATATTTATCATTTTCCAATAATTAAAATAAAATTATTTAGACTCTAAAATGATGAGGGCATCGGTAGCACAAGCAAGAGCACAAGGGATGAGACATATTTAAATTCAATTCAAGTTCCCATTGGTCCGGTTACGAGAGCTCGTGCGAAGAAATTCAAAGAAATGCTTATTGGGCTGATTCAAGCATCTTGGGCTCAGGCTATCGCATGGAGGCCCATTGAGGGAATTGCATGTGACATCCAGACCAACAAATGTGTGATTCAAGTTCTAGAAGGGACCGAATAATCCTATGGCTGCAAATAATCTCGCTACTTTTCATTTCAGTTACTTTCCCAATTTGAGGCGACAAGTGGCGAGAAGAATCAGTTAATTGCCTAATTATTGTCTAGTTTCCTTTTCTTTTACAAAACATGCATTTACTTTTATATTATTATTGTAAGGCTTTTAAGCCATTTAGGAAACTTACTTTATTTGCTTTAGATTGAGCATCTTTTTGGCTGGTAATTGATTTGCTCGAAATTCTATGGGCAATTAGGAGCTCAAAATTCACAAAGGGGAAACCACTATATATTGTAACGAATTTCATTCAATGGTAATTGGTTTTTACACACAATTTGAGGTTTAATTCTCTTCGGTTCCTAAATAAACTATTTAAACTTATCAAAAAATTCTGTGGCATTCAGAGACTTATCAATCAGTCCGTCCATAGCTGATTGTGGCATCCTCACATACCAAGGTTCGTGCTTCTTGTTAGGCATCAGGTCGTGGTTCCATTCAAAACTGATTAGGCGTTTCGATCTTGGAGGCCAATTTTGATTAGGGTCGCGTCAGTTCTTGGCGAGATTCGTATCATTTGGTATCAGAGCGAAGGGTTCTAATCAGGTTTTGCTTATCCGTTCTCTTAGTTTTTCATTTGTTCCAATTATTTGTGAGTCTTGATTTCCATTATCAAAGTCGGGTTTAAAAAAAAAAAGGAGGTTCCAAAAAGAAAAAAAAAGAAAAGAAAGAAAAAAACAAGGGAATGAAGGAGACAAGAGGATCCAAAAAAAAAAAAAAGTCTGGAGACCCATCTTAAAATTTTTTATTTGATTCTTGTTATTTATGGTTTAAGGAGCCCAAAATTGAATTCCCTACCAAGACCAAAATTTTTTGCTCAAATTTTGTTTCTTTTAAGTATGATTTTTGAAAGCCCAAAATTATCATTGACTGTTATACTCTTAACCTCCTTGGTAATCTGTTTGTGAATTGTCAAGGAAAATTTTGATATTAATTTGACTAGTTTTATAAGAATTGAGTGAGAATTTACGAGTGAAAAAAGGCACGAGAGGCGAGAGTATTAGAGTGGATAAAAGCCAAAAGTATTGAGTGCAAACACGAGTGAAATTAAGTGAACCATTTCACGAGTGAAACACATAAGGGAGTGCGGTAAGGTCCTTTGCATTGTTTCTTACTTTCTTTTTGCAAAAAAAAAAAAATGTCAAACAACAGCAAGAACACTATTGAGGGTACCTCTGGTGCAATAGATCCAAAAATCCTCATGGCAGCAATGATAGGGGAGATGAGACGATTATATAGACCGGATAGAAAACGCACGTGTGGAATAGCCACAACATGTTCCTCATGCGCGTAGGCGGGAAAGGGTTCCGATTTGAGGAGAGGTTAATGACTACTATGGGATTGATGGGGAAGAGTTTGATGAAGGAGAAGATTCAGCGAGTAGTCACCAGAGATTTGGACGGGATAGAGGAGTTAGGAACCATGAAAATGATAGTTTGAGAGGCATCAAATTGAAGATACCATCATTTCAAGGCAAATCAGATCTTGAAGAGTACCTAGAATGGGAGAAGAAAATAGAGTTTGTCTTCGACTGCCACAACTATTCTGAGGCGAAGAAGGTAAAATTGGCTGTAATTGAATTTTCTGATTATGCTATTACCTGGTGGGATCAACTTGTCATAAATAGGAGACAAAATAGAGAACGACCTATTGAGTCATGGGGAGAGATGAAGACCATGATGAGGAAGCGATTTGTACCAGCTTACTATTACCGGGAATTGTACAACAAACTACAAAATCTTAAGCAAGGCAACCGGAGTATGGAGGAGTACTATGACGAGGGCATCAGTAGCACAAGCAAGAGCACAAGGGATAAGACATATTTAGATCCAATTCAAGTTCCCATTGGTCCAGTTACGAGAGCTCGTATGAAGAAGTTCAAAGAAATGCTTATTGGGCTAATTCAAGCATCTTGGGCTCAAGCTATCGTATGGAGGCCTCTTGAGGGAATTGCATGTGACATCCAGACTAACAAATGTGTGATTCAAGTTCTAGAAGGGACCGAATAATCCTATGGCTGCAAATAATCTCGCTACTTTCCATTTCAGTTACTTTCCCAATTTGAGGCAACAAGTGGCGAGAAGAATCAGCTAATTGCCTAATTATTGTCTAGTTTCCTTTTCTTTTACAAAACATGCGTTTACTTTTATATTATTGTAAGGCTTTTAAGCCATTTAGGAAACTTACTTTATTTGCTTTAGATTGAGCATCTTTTTGGCTGGAAATTGATTTGCCTGAAATTCCATGGGCAATTAGGAG